>JANQBS010000497.1:0-18498 GCA_033085395.1 Xanthoparmelia taractica | reverse complement strand
TAATTTTTTAAAAAAAGTTGAAAAAAAGTTGAAAACGACTATGTTCAACAGATACCACACCTTTCCGACCCGTACTAATGGAGCTGTAGCTTGTGAGCGATGTTTCTTATGGACTAAGCGACTATATAATGATTAAAAAAGCTATTCGCCTTTAACCTTTCGGGCCTTAATAATAATTTCTTATATAGAACATTAATAGAATAGCTGCGAATAAAATACTCTGAACTTAGAGGGAGATCTCAATATATCACTTGAAGCTAGATAGATTAATTCAAGTAAGAAATTAATTCTTTTTTATTAAAATTTTATTTATTAATTATTCTTTAGTTAAGAGAAGAAAAGCGAACGCAAAGTAATAAAGAATTAATCTCTATAAATTAAAGACCTGCGAAAAGAGTAAAAGAGATAACTTAAAATCGTTCTATAAGTAATTAAAAAAGAGATCGACTTAACGATCTTACGCAGATTACAATTTAAGAAAATAATGTCTTATAGTTATTATTCTAGTTATTACTTATTAAAATAGTTATATTTACTTAGCGAGATTAAATTAGAAAAGAGTCTATCTTAATATTACTTATTAAGTGTCGAAGTTTAATAATTACTTAAGCTAATTTCGCCCTAACTTATATATTAATCTAAAATTTTCTTATCTTATTCGCCACCTAATATATGAAATAATCTATATTATAGAATATCTCTACATATATTAGAAATTTCCTAGATTATTTTATAATATTAGTAATTTTCCATCCCATATCTTTATAAGTAATCTAATATAATCCCCTTATAATACTCTCCTATAATATAATATAATACGATATAGTATTGGATATTTCACTAAATATACCAGACCTTTCCGGCCCGTATTCGCCACCTAATATGAGAAATAATCTACATTAAAAAATATCCCTACATATATTAGAAATTTCCTAGATTATTCCATGATATTAGTAATTTCCCATCTCATATCTTTATAAGTGATCTAATATGACCCCCCTATGATACCCTCTCATAATATGATATGGTACGGTATAATATGGGATATCCAATTAAATATACCAGATCTTTTCGACTCGTAACGCTAAGTTTTATTAAGTTAACGTAAATTTTCTAACTTTCTAAATATTTACTTTCTAGTTAATTCTCTTATTTAAAAACTTATATTAATATTATATTTACACTAATTCTAATAACTTAAACGTGGGCATAAAAGTTTATAAAGTGATTTAGACTTTCTAAAAAAGAAAGACATGATTAATAGAAACCTAGGAAAACGAAAGGGATTTGAAAATCTAAGTAGCCATCAAGTCATCGTGCATACTCCATGTTCAGTTATTCTCAACCCCTCTTCTGAATCCTAATATAAACATCTGATCCTTTTACAGGACCATTGACTCCCAGGGCTGGTGTAGCCTCATCCAGCTTCGGAAATTTCTGTGGCCTAGTAATCTGTCCATCTTGCAGACTGTCGTCTGCCAACTCAATGTCAAACCGATTGATGAACAGTGCGACGAAAACGAGCATCTCGTGCTTAGCCAGAAAACGTCCGGGACAGTAGTTCACCCCGCCACCGAAAGGTTTGTAACTCCAGCTATCCTTCAAGTGTATATCCTTCAAGAATCGCTCCGGCTCAAACGTGGCCGGACTCTCGCCAAAAACGGATTCGTTGTAGTGGAGCTGACGGAACGGGATAAGGATCGTGTTACCACTGCGTAAAACTTTGTTGCCTATGGGAGTCGGTGCAACTATCTTGCGCGCCGACAAGGCTCCGTTGACCACCCGTAACGTTTCCAAGTATGTGGCGTCTAAGCGCGGGCATTTTGCTATCAGGTGGGATAGATCAATCACGCCGTCTCGATAAGCGAGACTGGTTTCGGCACGCAGGGCAGTCAACAAGTCCGGGTTGAATATGATGTAAGCGATCATCCAGAACGCAAGCTTGTAAGGGTTGATGTTTGCTCTAAGTCCTCTGTTAGTATCGTGTACAGATTCCGAGCGAGAATCATAGCGAACTACGAAAATTAAGCAAGAACAATGGAGTCAGACCAATTAGTCAATTAAATGGCGAACAGAATCGATCAAAGATCATTTGATAAGCAGGTCATCTATTCTTCAACAGAGTTGAACGTCACTTACGCCCAGTATACCATCAGCAAAAGTGCGGCCCTGTCTTTGTCACTGATACCAGCAGCCTTCTGCTTTTGCATGATCATCTGGATGAGCCATGCTTGCCCGGATCGGGTGCTGTCCGGACCTTGCACATATTTTTCAAATCCTTCGAGGATATTATGTCTCGCCTTGTTCAGCTTGCTTGCCGCCGATTGGGGATAGTGAAATATGAGCATCCAAGCGTCCTCGTTGAAGTCGAGAAGATTCTGTACCATGTTCGGCTCTACTTCAAAGATTCGGTCACCAAACAATGTTCGAGTGAGGGCGTCAACCAGCACCTCGGAGCAAAAATCTTTCAATGATACTTTGGTCTTGGTGACTCCTCGAGCAGACGCGTGTTCCCAGCGTAGTGAGCCATCGATGTAGCTCAAAAGTCTGTGACTGAACTTGTCCAACCTTTCTCCGGGAAGTAATTGTCTCTTGTAAAGGTCTAGTGTGGAATGGATAATCGACAAGTCCTGCGGAATCTTGTCTGGTCCCTTTTCAGCAGCGAGGTCTGAACCAGGTTTTTGCCATAGAATTGGGATTGATTTGGCGGTCACCCCAAAAGCGACGAGTAGATCGTCGAGCATTGCGTCCCAGGACAGTGTAGTATTGTTTTTGTAGATGGCGCTGACATCTGCGGGGGACGTGACGACATACAGTTTCTCTCCGCCTACTGTTATTGCGAAAGGCTCGCTGGAGTTTTTGAAATACTTCCTAGGTCAGATATCAGACAAGAGGTAAAAGCTGAATTGACAGTCGATCGGCATACTTTCCTTTGGATACAAGCGCTTGAGCGTCTTTGACGAAAGGAATGGCATGGCCTTCGCGGATATTAGTTTGTCGTGACAATATGATGCGGACCTTTCCTACCTAGGACTATAGTGATAGTTAGAATCTCTTTTATAAAGCGGAAGTCCTCGTTAGCAAAACCAAATCCTCCCAGCAGCACTTACTAGGAACCCAGTATGGAAGCTCTCGCGGTTCTTTTGGTCTTAAAATGGGTTGAATTGTGAAAGTCCAGCTTCGCCATAGCATATACAATACGCCAGTCATATAGATAGACACAGATAGCACGGATCCAATGGTGCTCGCTCCCAAGAAGCTGAGGGCATTTTGCAGCGAATGTGCAACTTCAAGAAGCATGTTTGTAGGTACAATCTCCTTAGAGACTTCAAAAATGGCCGCTAATCAGTCAAAAAATAGAAAGGAAGGCAAAAGAAGCTGACTCGAAGAATTAATGAAGGCTTTTTAACAAGGCACTATGGTATTAGTAGCCACTTAGGGCAGATATAAGTCAATAGGAGCAGTAGCCTCTTACTACATCTGCGCTAATTCCGTAGATTCTGCCTTATGTTGCTGAACAACGCATCCAACTCAAGGAAAACCCAGTCGACTCTGTCTGTTGACTGCACATGATATCACAGCCTTGCGAGACCCGCTTGTTGCCATCGTCGATGGTAATGGGACTCGGTTGTTCAGCCTCTCTAGGTAGGATACCGCCGTGAGAGTTACGGACGTACAACTGTAACATCTCGTGGCTGGATGCGGAAGGAGCTGCATTACAGAGAAGGATTCGGAACGCTTCATTCCATCAGCAATTATGTCGCGCATCTCTAGTGTGTCAGCTCTGAAAATATTGGAAATGGCGCGCCACGGATTTACAACATATTGACATCGCCGATTGCTGAGGGGGCAGCTGCTGGCGAGAGATCACCATAATAAAATAAGGCTTCCGTGTCATCAACATTGGTGTATGTTGTCTGTTGCGTGTTGGTGGAATTACTGCCTGGAAGATTGTGAGATTACTAGCGCCCTAGCACGGACTTTGCACGAGACGCATAACCGTGGCCCCACTATTCGCTATGAGCGTAGCGAATAGTGGGGCCACGGTTAGTGGGCCACGGAGCAATTCGGCGTGCAATATGCGTAAGCCCCTGCATATGTGGGACTAGTGGGCGTGCATTAGGCTCCTTGTGTAACAGACCTGTCGCCGGCGATTGCCGCGATAGTGTTGCAAGCACGGTCGTACCAACGGGTATTGAAAATTTAGAGCAAATACCGTTTCATTACGTCTTTGATTGTTCATCCCTTCTCACACGGTCCGAGATTTGGCCTGGTCTTTTTGGTGTAGAGCTAGGATGAAATGTTGACCTTTGCCGGATCATTAACTTTTAACCTATGGCATTCAGCGGAGACAAAATCGAGTCAGATGCTTGTCCAAGTGCACGCAATGACGGCGAGAAAGCAAGCAGCGAGATAGTCGTGGAAGCTTCCGACTCGTACCTTGCTTCTTGGCCCCTTGCCGTCGTCACATTTTCCCTCTGCCTGGGGACATTCCTCTTGGCTCTGGATGTCAACATCATTGGGGTTGCGGTTCCCAAAATAACAGCCGTGTTCGATTCCCTTGATGACGTTGCTTGGTATGGCTCAGCGTACTTACTCACCGTTACGGCCTTCCAGCCAATCACCGGTTTCATTTACAAGCACTTCAGCGTCAGAGCCACCTACCTGATAAGTATCATCATCTTTGAGGGTCGGGATCCCGAACTCTTCACAACGTCCTGTCGCTTGCGCCAGATCGTTTGTCACAGACCCTATGCTGATGTTGCACAGCCGGTTCGATTCTTTGCGCTGCAGCCCCTAGCTCTCATGCTTTCATCGTCGGTCGCGCAGTGGCCGGTCTTGGAGCGGCTGGATTACTCCAAGGAGCTCTAGCTATCATTGGGTATATTGTCGAAATGCAGAAAAGGCCTCTATTCATGGGCATCGTGATCAGCGTGTTCGGAATATCGATTTGCATTGGTCCGGTGCTAGGTGGAGCTTTTATCGATCACCTGAGTTGGCGGTGGATTTTTTGGATGTAAAGAGCTTCCGAGGCCCTCTTCGTATGAGGCATCATTGACACAGCCATAGTAACGCTCCAATTGGCGGCCTTGCAATAATCCTCGTGATTATCTTTTTGCGAATGAGAGGCACGAGCAACGAGAACCGGAATCTTCCTCTCAAAGCCAAATTTGCCCGTTTAGATATCGTAGGTACCACGATGTTTTTGGGAGCAATATGTTGCTTGATTTTAGCACTGCAGTGGGGTGGACAAGCACTCCCTTGGAAATCATCAAAAGTGATAGGCTTGTTTGTGGGGTTTGGTATCCTTGCAGCCGTGTTTGGCTTTGTGCAGTGGAGACGCGGCGAAGATGCGATAATCCCTCTTCGAGTCCTTAGACAACGATCCATCCTCGCAGGATCATCTTTTCTATTCTTCTTCGGCATGCTTAATTACGTTGTACGTCTAAGCAAGCCTACGTTCTGAATTTCACATGTGACTAAATTCACTTACAGTACTCTTTCTTCCTTCCTTTTTATTTTCAAGCCGTCCAAGGGGTATCAGCTACTAGCAGCGGTGTTCGAATTATTGCACTGGTTGTTCCTCAGATCACTATGATCTTAGTCACGGGGGCCATTGTCACGCGCTGGGGCTACTATGTACGTAACGTTTCGTGTCCTGATCGCCCGGAACTAATTATATACCGACACAGGTCCCCTACATGGTTTTGGGACAAATCATTTGCATAGTTGGGGCAGGTCTATTGACTCGAATTGGTCTGAATACTTCTACCGCGGAATGGGCAGCCTATCTTGTGATAACCGGGCTTGGGATGGGGATGAGCATGCAGTTGCCCTACACAGCTGTGCAGGTAGTGCTTAGGTATGGAGCTTTGCTCGCTCGACAATCTACAATGCTAACTTCTCGACGCACAGCGAAGCTGATGCTCCTACTGGCAACGGTACGCCGCCAAAGAACAAGTCACTGCTTTCTAACGAACTAACAATCACCTCACTAGCAATCTCAGTGTTCTCCAACCAACTCGGTGGGTAAGCATTCCTTCTAACATTTCTTCTACTTTTGTAAATTTACTAATATTCTTTCGATCCCAAGTGTCATCGCCATCCCAATCTGTCAAGCCCTCCTGGTCAATGGCTTGCAGACTCGTCTTCCTCAGCATACCACTGCTGTCCTCCCCGAAGCAGTCATTCGCGCGGGGCCTTATGGTTTGCGCTCTTTAGCCCAAGGGGACCCGGTAGTACTCGAGGCCTTGCGGCAAGTTTACGTTATAGCGCTGCAGCGGACGTACATCTTGGCGCTGTCGGCTGGCTGCATCGCTGCGGTATGCGCCTTTGGGGTAGAATCGAAGAACGTGAAGCAGGAAGAGAAGTGGAGGCGCGAGACCGGAGGAACGAGTGTAGAGAATAGGGAGGGGCGCAATAGGTCGGAGGCTATAATCAGCCCCGGACAGAGTGAAGCCTTTCCGTGAAGTTCAAAGTTTAGTTTAGCGTGTGCGCTCTCTCATGTACTTCCATCCGCGGATCCGTTGCATCCATCCCACGAATCTTTGGCACGCAGAAACATTCAAAGCTTCAAGCTCCGATATTGTAAATGGCCAATTACTTCAGAAGAAGCATGGCATTTCGAGGCGCCATTCTTTTATTCCACGTCATTTCATCGTTACGCAGCTATGTTTCTAGAAAAGGGTCTAGCTTATGGTTGAAATTATTATGCCTAAAATTATTGGCTCTATATGGCCTGTGCCTGAAATTATCTGGATCTGTTGTCTACCGGAAAAAAAAAAAGAAATGTTGGCGACAGTGATAAGTGCCTCATTTTGCGTCCCATCTATCACCTTTGACTCCATCTCACTGATACGCTGTCCGGATTCCGCATTTGCAGAAGTAGCTCGACATTACTATCCTTGATCACATTTGACACTCTTTTCCTTGCCGCTTCTGGTGTTTCCCCATCCAGCGCGATAGGTTCTGCGCGATAATTGCGGAACAGGGCGGCCATGGTAGCGACAAATTCAACTTGGGCAAACTTCTTGCCTGGGCAATTTCGTGCACCTTCCGACCAAGCGATAAAGGATCCCTTTTCGGGCGTCATGACATTTTCATGGCTAAGGCGAGTGCAAAGGTCAACTGGTGGTTTGTCGGATGAGCAGATGATCCATCTAGACGGACGCCAGGTTAAGCTGTCCGAGCCCCAATACCGAGGGTGACTTTGTAGCGCCATGAGATTTGGGACGACGATGGTATCTTCTGGGACATTGATCTTCTGGCCACCAACCTGAATGAGGTGATATTGGTTGCCGGTATATTTAGGGATACCAGGTAGGGGGTTGTACAGCCGGAGGGTCTCGAGCTAGGCTAGAAGTTAGCATGGCTCCAAGAATGCTGTGATGGGTGGTAAGCCTGTTGGCACTTTTCAACGTACAAGTATTGCCAGGCATCTTTTGAGCTTCGGAAAAAGGTCCTCGTATCTCCAGGTCTTACTGTCCTCGTTGTCAAGATAGAAATTCAACTCCTCCGCAATCCATTCTTGCACTTCGGAATGTGCGACAAGAAGTAAGACAGCGTATGCCAAAGAGGTGGCGGTTGTATCATGTCCAGCGAAGTTGTAGACAAAAATGTTTCCCAAGATTTCGTCGACACTCAAAGCCTTCAAAGCAGCTGGTCTTCTATCCGTTACAGCCTTGTCACTTTCGTCTCCGGTAACATCAGGCCTTACTTCTGACGCCCGCACAAGGTTACTGACCAGGGTACCTGAGCCAGGTCTCCCTTCAGCTATTAATCGCTTTTCATCCGCAAGTTGATCCAGCATGTATCGTCTAAATTCCGTGACCGCCCAGCGAATGTTTTTCCATTTTGAAGATAATAGAGGAATCCGAAATGCTGCTGGTGGTAAGACTAGTATCACTAGGATGTTTCTGAGAATCAGGGACAACGAATCTCGATAGGTAGATGGTGGTTGGACCTCGTTGTCCTTCGTAGTGCTTTCAAAAGGATACGATTTTTGAAATCCCGCATAGGCAAGAACGTGAAGAGCCAATGTCCGTGTGTCTTCTGTTGTGCTTCTCCTATCTTCTTTTGTGCCAGGGAGCGACGCGTTCACCATGGCGCTCGCTTGACGCAGGGACTCGGCCCAGACGAGTCTGCTCTTTTGCTCGTTGAAAGGGGTGGCGGTAAGCTTTCGTTGCCGTTGCCAATCGGTGCCCTCGGCCTGTATGCTTGGGTGAATCACGAGTTTTGATGAGAGTAGGGGCACCCACCGTAGAAAGATTGGGCCCAAAGACGTTGAGCATGTCTGCAGACGAGTCAGCGACAGGTTGTGCTAGCTCTGATCACTTGTTGGCAAGATTTCCTACCTAGCATCCATACAGGTCTTCCGAATTCACGACCTCGCGAGAAAATGTCAAAAGCAGCTTCTGCCCGAGCGATGTATAGCCAGTTCCTATTAGGCGTCACAAGCATCCAAGCATCACCGAGTCTCTGGTGTGTCTTGAAGCGATCATGGAACTCCCACCCTAGCCGACAGTACCGGGTGAATGAGAAGGCATCGAATGGCACATGCTTGAAAAGAGAAGAGAAAGTGGTCTGAAGGGCAATCCAGAGAGGGTTGTCAGGACTGATAGGGACCCAAATGACTGGAACTTTGAGTCGAGAAGCCCGCCGATAGTTGACCAGGAGGCAGTAGGCGTTGTATAGGCACCAGGCTACGGGCAGGAGTAAGATTAAAGTGTATATGCCATACTGATTGAAGTCGTAACGCGTGCATATCTGGTCAACGGTGAGCATCTTGGACTTGTGCTGTGTAGGCCTTGGCTTTGAAGAGTCACAAACAGTCCGGAGGCAGCCCACCTGAGTAGTCAGCCGTTCTGAAAAGAAAAAAGAAAAAAAACCACTGCGTTTCGAGTGGTAATAAATGTATTGGAGCTAGTGACAAACAGTGAGGGGTCCAGAGCGACAGCACGAGAATTGACGCGCCCTTGCTGCAGTCAGACGGAGAAAAGAATACGCACCTGGTCTAGCATCCTTGCAAAGCTCAATAAGGCTGTCAGCGCTAAAACAAGGCATGTGAATCGATGTGGGAGCAAACCCTGCGCCATCATCCATGTAGCTAACCTCTCAGCTTGAATTATCTCGCATATACTCCGTACATAGGTAGCGCTATTTAAGGTGTCAGACTCAGAGTACGAGTACCAGCTATGAGGGATAAATGAAGGGCCAATTAACCGCTACGGGCCGGGTGCCGTGTACTCAAGTACTTCACATTTAAGGTAGTACCCGAGGATGATCATTACCGAGGCACCTTAAGGTAGGCGATAAGTCATTGGGGCGCTTATACTTAGACTTACATAATAGGTAGGCTTCCTCCCTTCCTCCCTGCATCAATCCGCTTTTGGCTCTGCATCAGGCAATCCTCATTTTCACCCCAGGGTTCGCGGCTTGATTGATTGATTGAGGGATATTTATTTCGGTGCAGTCACCGGTGCTTCACCGGTGCATCATTCTCTGCTCTCACTCCAATCAAGACATTGGTAGACCTAAGTTAGGTTCCATTTGGTCTCCCTCCTTCAGCCTTGTAATACCTACCTGAAACTGAAAACAACACCTGTCAACGAACTTGGCCAAAATCCTGCATTAGCTCCGGTATGCATAGGACAGATGGCAGGAAATCCGTGGTCGAAACAATAAACCATGCGCCATTCCTTCTTTTTGACTCAGCCCTGATGTCCCACCAAGGATGTTGATCCGTACATGTGAATAAGCAGGCGTGAGTCAGCAGGACGGCAGAACAACAATTCTTCTGGATCATGCACCATCGCGGCCTTGATATGCCCTTCGAGCTTATCCTCAATGCACGGCCGTCGCTCTCGTCGACTATCGATTGTTCTACACTTCTTGACTTCTATTTCTACTCTCAGACGTAAGAGGCAGGAATGATATCAAACTTCCGGACACAGGTTGCCTTTCCCTGACTGCTCCTTTCATCATTTATCAAACATAATCGTATAGAGTATACTTCACGATCATGCTGCTCGCTCCTGTTGATAAGCCTATACTTCAGAAGGGAACGAGCCTTTCTTTCCCTTATCTTAACGTGAAACCTCAGAGCCTTATAAGACTGCGTGTCATCGTCACCATCAGCATGCTGTTTGTTTGCGTCGTAAACGTTATCATATGCAACTTGACAGCTCGATCGGTTCATTGGAACGCTTGTCAGTACAATCCACCGCTAACTATTTCTAGACAATCTTCTGACTCTAGACAGATACATATCTGCTTGTGGTGGGACGAGTCTCACCTCTACAGATCATATCACGATCACCTAACACAAGACAGATTTTGCCTCTCCTATGGATACAGAGAAAGAGAAAGTTCATCATAGTCTAGCTTGCTATGCTTCGAGGTTACTGCCCATTCGGGGCATAGGATACTGCGCCATTCACGCGAAATGCGGAACAGTGTCCTGCGCGCTCATTGCTAAGCTTGAACATGGTCCATTGATGATGGTCTGGACTGGCGACTGGCCGAACGGTCTGCTTGAAGATAAGAAACCTTTCTTACGACTGCCACGACACTCTCTATATAGTACAAAGAAGTCCAATTAGCCATCACTGCCTTCTCTTCAACCTGATTCTGCATTTCTGAAGGAGGTCTGGAGAGACCAATTGCCCAATAGCGCGATACTTGAAGTGTCTGTGTTTATTGTAGGTTGTACCTAAGACTGCTGACCGAGAGAGCATTTGCCAAAGTTGTAATTCCCAATTCCGGAAGAAAGCTTGTCAGCATCAAAGAGAGTAGTCACATATGTACCATCTTCCTCAGCCTCATCCTAACAGGCGTTGCCCCTTTCGGCCACAAAGCACCGAACCCAAATCCTGCCATGTCGTTCTCGGGAATTCTACCCGCCTCATCGACCAGCTCGATGTCGAACAGTGTCAACATGATAGCAAGACTTGATATCATTTCCTGTTTGGCGAAGTGCCTACCTGGACACATCCTTTGGCCGCCGCCGTAAGGAATCCAGTCACCCGAACGGCCTGCGAGTGAAAATTCAGGAGTTGGCTGAGACCCAGAGTCCTTCGTTGATAGTTGGGACGTTGGAGGGTGATGAGCTCCCATGGCGAACTGATCTGATTTTGCGGAGGAGATGGTACTATTGATCTTAGATTTCGGATACACCAGAAAACGTTCCGCCAAGAAACGCTCGACTGATTGAGACGGATAGTTGTCGTGGGTGCCCCACGCTTTCGCATCGGTTTGTGCATTGTAGCTCGAAATCAACATTACAGCATCCCTTGGTATCCGCCAACCCTTGAGGTTCATGTCTGCCTGCGCAGGTCCTCGCATAAGGAAACTCGCGACGTGCAAGTGAAGGGTTTCTGCATATAAAGATTGTAGGAGGGGATCATTGCAAAGCTTGACATAATCGAACCCAATTTTGCCCAAATTCGAGTCATCACGATAGCTGTCGATTGTGCAACGGATCCGAGAGAGAAGTCTGGCGTCCCGTAACACCTCGGCAATCATCCAAAATGAATTGGGAATAGAATTTCCGTTCAAACTAAGTCGTTCGAGGTATGTCAGCTGAATGATTGGAGAAGAACCGAGGAAGATCCCACTTACGCCCATATCAATCCTAAGTCCTCCGTGGCAGCTGCATCCGCGTTCATACGTGGCATCTTTGACCGCATGACGTGTCTGAATTTGACAAACTCGGTTCCGTAGACGGGATTCCAGCCCCTAAAATCGCCTGCAGGTTCGTCAAAATGAGTCCATATGACTTCATGCCATCGTTTAAGAGAGCAAAGGCATTTATCACGTGCTCTGTAAAAGCTAGGGAATAGCCATCGAGGGTAGCCTTTGGCTAATCCTGGTAGGACCTTGTTGAACGCCCAGAAATCTTCAACGAAAGTGAGATTCATTGAGAGAAGACCTTGGCCACACATTGCCTCAACAGCCGCGGGAAACAGTTCTGCTTGCATGAATGCAAACAGGTCAGGGAAGTTTGACCATTCTGCGCGGACAGAGCCAGTTTTCAAGAGACGTTCTGTCAAATTTGTTGTATAGCGCCTGGCGAAAGGCTTCAAACCTTCGCCTGTCAAGAATGTGGCTACCGAAGAATACGTGAGATAATCGATGCGGAGATGTGGCAGAACTTCGCTGTCTGGATGGGGTTGTGGATGATGGCCAGAATCGTCATCCATCCAAAAGGCCAACGTATCCTTCGGCATCTTGCACATGTTATGGACAGAAAGAGCTTTGTAGGCTTTGTTGTGCAGATTTGACTCCTTCCCCACCACTTGGATGCTCTCTGAACCCGATATGACGTACAGATCCGTAACCAGGAGTTTAAGACGAACAGGAACGTTATTAAATTGAGAACTTGAAAGGAAAGCTCTGTCAGCGTTTCGATATCGCGAAGAATCAGATAGACTTGCATCACAGAAGATATGAGTTCAGACAAATTCCACGCCATCATCGCCAAATGACCAAGAATAGGTACTGTGCATGGGTATGTAGGCGGTTCTTTCCATGATTCTGGCTTTTTTTGGGAGCGTTTTGCCTGAACTGAAGCCAGGACATATACGAGGATGATAAGTGGGACGACCCAAATGGCAAGAATACCACGAAGCTATGAGTGAAGCCACAATTCGGATATGTCTGACCTTGACGGAAAAGATGTGACACTGATGGCTATTGTCTTCATTTCGTGATAGGGTCAGGCACTCATGAAGTTGGGGAAGGCGGTTCAAGCTTCCTCAAGGTTGTGAGAAGGTCGGACACGAAGAGAGTTGCAGACTTGAGTCGATTGGACAGTCATTGCGGGGCAAGTACCTCGGCCTGTATATTCACTCACGTAAGACCTAGTCTATGCACGCCCGGTGAGAATGACAATAAAGCGGCACCTACTTCATGCATGCAGCTATCAGCAATAGCTGAGGCAGCGACATCAGACACTAGTCTGACCCGTTGCATGCATCATCCTGTTCAGGTGATACTCTGCCGTACCAATAATGCTTCTTGGCGCACACCCTTCACGCCATTACCAGAGTACAGTAGTGTTTGGTGTGCCCTCTTAGTCAGCCGCGATTTTTCCCAAAACAACAGGCTACGCCGCACAGTCATACCTACCGACAGCTCAGCCTTCTAGCTCGCAGCTAAGTTTAATGCCACAAGTCTAGTCTCCCAGGCTTACATAGACTTATTTGTATTTGAGGACTGATCGAGTCTGGCAATTCCCATTCAAATAGCCATCGAGCCCAGAAAAAAGTCAGCTGTATCAATTCCTATCCTTCCCAGCTCCGCAGGACTGCGCTATTAAGAATGGCTTCAGCTCCGCCAATCGCGACCACCGCGCCGGCGAGGATTGGTCAGACCACTTTCATGGTGAGTCGGGCGTGTGATACTGGACACTCTCATCCGATATTTACTGACTCCCGTGAAGGGTATTGCATGGGGTAGTGTAGGCCTTACGGTACTCTTTTTTGTCTTTCGACTCATAGTCCGCTTCAAGGTTTTTGGTCAACCGCAGGCGGATGATGGCCTCGTTTTCTTCGCGTGGGTCGCACTCCTGACCAATACCATCTTATGGCAATTCGCACAGGACGGCCTTTACTTGAATTATGCCGTCTCCTCCGGACAAGTTTTTCCTCCACCGCCGAATTTTGGACACGAATTGGAACAGTACCTTCGGAAGTCTGTCGCCGTGATCGTCTTCTTCTACACGGGACTTTGGAGCGTCAAGTTCTCCTTTCTGGTCTTCTTTAAGCGACTTGGTCATAACGTGAGGAATCAGAGCGTAGTGTGGTGGACTGTCCTGGCAATTACTCTGGCCTCGTACATTACCTGCTTAGGCACCATTGAGTACTCCTGTCTTGCTTCTTCGTTCTTATACATTCAGAGTAAGCATTCAGATCCCCTAGAAGCAGCAGTGACTGATATATTTCAGCTCACTGCGCGAACGCGCCAGGGCCAGTGAAGTTTCAGAGGGACACTCTTCGCGCCAATATGATTCTCGACGTCGTCACTGACGCTTTGAGTCTGTCTTACCCATTGAGTAACCCTTGGGAGCTGTCCCTTAGTAACACTCGCCAGTCATCCTCGTTCCAGTCAATCTACTCTGGAAGGTCCGGCTGAGCGTCCGGAAGAAATTCGCTCTAAGCGGCATCTTCGGTATCACAGTCATTATCATGGTCTTTGCCATCATCCGCTCCACCGTCGTGACTTCCTACAGTGACGAGCCAGATCAGTCGTGGTTGTACATGTGGAGCTCCATCGAGCAAGCTGTCTGTAAGTCCGCACCGCTCTCGTTTCGTGCTACATGAGCCTCTATATCACAAGCTAAGCTTACCTTATACTTCTCTTCAAACAGCCATCATAGTCGCATGTCTCGCCTCTTTCCCCTCTCTATTCAAGAAATCTGAACGTGCCAAACACCATCGCCTCCCGGAGGAAAATCCGAAGGGTAATTCTGACGTCACATCCCGCAGAGCTTTCTTCTTCTCCGGCAGCAAAACGAGCAAACAGTCTAAAGAAAGTACGTCTGATATTATGTTGAACAAGATTGGTCTACAGCAAGTCTCGACCATGATCCATGGGGGAAGCAAAGATCCCCCGGCGCCTTGGAAAGAACACCAGAAGCCATCATTTGATTCGGGGGAAAATATCCTTCCTATGGATGAGGCGCACATCGATCATTGAATCTTAATGACCCGCAGGATCCAGATCGACTGGAGAGTATCACGATGCGAGTAGTGTAAGTGTAGGTTGCATCATGGCTCACCGCCAAAAGTCTCCGAAGATACCTAAACCTTTCAAATCTGTTCCCCATTGCTTCCGGCTTTAAAAGCCCATCACCGGCCGCAGGTGAGGATATATGCTGTTGTCGGATACACTCCCAGAACGCCAAAAATTCCTGTTTTATTGAACCTTTAAAACCCTTCAGTCTAGTAAGCCGCGGCGAGCCATACAAACTTGTGCCGCATGCATTGCCACCCACAGATTGCTGTCTCATCTAATGGACAATCAACGAGAATCTCAGATGCAAGTAGTTCCAAAACCCCCCAATCCGTCTCACTAGTGAACCCAGGCAAAATGCGGACGATATTCCCCTCCCCCATTCCTAATATCTTCTCATTATCTAGCGCGGAGTAAGTAAGTGAAATTTGATTGGGAGCATTGGATCAAATGAATCTTGATTACGAACTATCATGGCTATGTCCTATCCTAAGCATCTTCAAAGAATTGACAGACCTTTTCTTTCTGTCAGGGACTACACGTAGGATCTGAAATAGCGTTTGAACGTGGTGTGAATAGAATTTTAACTATGAGGTTTCTAAGTACAAATGCATGCTGATAGAAATTGTTAGAAATAGTGGCAATCAGCCCTATACTAGTGGCTTGGCAAGAACACGTTGTTACATAAGATTTCGCCTCCTGTATTTCTTACTCCTTATAGCATCATCTAGACGGTCAAGTGGCTTGTTATAACAGGTTATGAGTCCGGGTTAGCGCTGATCTATCTTATAGTCGGCTGATTATGATAGCTCTTATTGAGAGCTAGATTAACGAGGAGATATAATATTAGTCATGACCTTTCTATCTGTGATGAAAGCTCGATAAGTAGTAGGCTCTTAAGTTTATCTGTGATAACATCTGAGAAGTGAGATTCTCGCCTGTGGCGAAATAACCTAGGGAGTGACTCTTTCTTATCTATGATAGAACTCACTATATGAGATAGCTAGGGAGTAAACTAGATCCTTTCTCGCCTGTGGCGAAGCCTATATATAATAATGATATTTTGAAAGCAAATATCGATACTTTCTTACTTATTATAAAAGCTCGCTATTAGGTAGTTGAATAGCATAAAATCGGGAGCAAATTAAATACTTTCTCGCCTATAGCGAATCCCGCTGTATAAGCAGTACAATTATTCTTCTTTCGACTATTATTCGATTCTAACGCTACGATATCTATTCGAATTATTTAATCTCGAACCTGAAGATTAACGGTTTTTCGATCTTCATAGTAAGCCTACTACGAAACGATATATTCGATTCTTATATTCTATTTCTACTTAATCGCCGCCTATAATATCTATCTATATATCAAATTAGAGGGAGCGACGATAAGGGGAGCAATATAATTTTATTTAATTCTATATCGGCTTTAAAAGTATAAATATCTCAATTCTCGTCAAGACGATCTTTTTTCCCCTCTTATCTTATCTTATATTAATTTATTAAGGGATTTATAATCGAGGAAGCATAATCGAGAGAGCTATATTTAAGTTATAGGCCCGCCTATTTTCTCTTCTTAGGTTTCGTCCGTTTTTTAAATCGCAACTCGATATCTTCGTCTATAGTATTTTCCTATCTAAGCTATCTCGCTAGCTTATACGAAATAAACGAGAAAGAGAGTATAGAGAGAGGAGCGAAAGTAACGATATCTAATATTAAAGTGAAGCGAAAGACTATTAAAGTCTATATAATATCGAGATGAAATTCTTAGAAAGAAGTAAAACGACGACTCGATAAAATAAAAGATTATTAAAGTAACACCTAGAGCGAAGAGAGTTAGTTTAAAGCGATATCATCTAAGAAAAGCGTAAGCGACGATTAGATATCTATACTAAAGCAATATTAAGAGTAGACTATAATGTTAGAGAAAGTAACTAGATCTGAAGAAGAGCTTAAAGAATCACGGTAAAATATATAGAGTAGTTAGGCAATCTTCCCAGTGTCTTACGAAGCTAAACTATTACTATTGCTATATCGAGCACGATATTCGAAGAGTTCGAAGGATTTGTAGGTCTCGATTTTCGGCTTTCAAAAATCAACGACTTAATATCTCGATTACTCAGTGGCTGACTACTCAGTAATTACGCCATATCGAATCCATTAAGAATCTTTCCTTGTTGCTCTATCTATAGGCTATCTCCGAGATATATTATCGTTACTTTACTATCGCCGTCGCCCCTAGAAATAGAGGATCTAATCGAGGGGGAGTGTTAGAAATAGTGGCAATCAACCCTATACTAGTGACTTGGCAAGAACACGTTGTTACATAAGATTTCGCCTCCTATATTTCTTACTCCTTATAGCATCATCTAGACGGCCAAGTGGCTTGTTACAACAGAAATAATAAGGCCATGATCTTAGCGCGCTAGATAGGGCTGTAGCCCTAAGTAATTAAGGGGGTAATTTTAAGGGCGCCGCACCCTCGAGGGTGTTGTGAAATGTGAATCGACTGATTATGTCTATGATATAGAAAGAATTCTATGTAGTTAAATTCCTTGCCAAGCCGCTAGTGCGGAGTCACGTGTAGGGCTGTTTGCTATATTTCATAACAGAGGGATTAAGAGTTTCGAGGGATTATAAATAGTGAAAAAACTTTAACTTAATATTAATTAATAACTATAATATCGAATTTAATAATTCTTGATTCTTTGAATAGCGTAAAAAACACTCTATATTAAAGTTAAATTATTATTATTATGTTGTATAAAGACTCTACTCTTCACGAGCTTAGTAAATTAACTCTCTTTTTCAGCTACATTTCTTTTATCTACGAGTCGAAAAGGTCTGGGATAATCTGGAATATAGAATATCGATATTATATTATGATATAATATGATATTGAGATTATATTATTTAATTTTTATGGAATAATCTAAGAGACGTGCTAATATTATGAAATAATCTAAAAAAATTCTAGTATATATAGGGATATTCTATGTTATATGTAGGGGTATGGGAAATATATTATATATAGAAGAAGTTATTCTATATAGAATTATGCGAACGTATTCTAGTTATTATTCTTATTACTTCACTTCATCATCACGTTATTTAGTATTCTAGTTATTATTCTAGTCATCACTTCACTTTATTATCGCTATTATTATTACTTCACTTTATTAATACGTTGTTAAGCTAAGCTCGTTATCGTATTTGATATTGTATTACGAAAGGTCTTTGTAATCATCTAGAGTTTGGCGAGTTATTTCTACTATTATTAGTGTATTTGATTTATTTAATTGTTAAAAGAATTACTAGCACGCTAACTATAATAGTAATCTACTATTTATTCTACGATAATAAATTTTCTTCTTCTTTCTTCGCATTATAAAAAGAATTTGCGATTATTCTTTATAGTTATATATGCTTAGTTATTAAAGTTACACGCTTCGCATAAATAATATAAAGATGAATATCTTCGAATATATAATAAAAAAAAGCTTTTATCGATTTATAAATAATCTTAATAGTCGATCTAGAAAAATGTATCTTCTTTATATATATTATCGCGATCTCTTTTATTACTCGCGAAAAAAAGAGCTTAAGAATTATTAAATCGAATTTTTTTTAATAGCGACGAATTTCACGTAAAGTAATAACTATAATTTATTAATGAAATAGAATAAATAGATTCGAGATTAGACTTACTTTTAGCTTTTTATCTACGTTTTCGAATATTATTACTCGATAGTTCTTACGCTAA
>JANQBS010000496.1:0-18606 GCA_033085395.1 Xanthoparmelia taractica | reverse complement strand
AAAAGATATAATTTTTTAAAAAAAGTTGAAAAAAAGTTGAAAACGACTATGTTCAACAGATATCACACCTTTCCGACTCGTAATTAAATATTTCTCGCGTAGACGTATTAAAGAGAATATTAAATTTAAATATTACTAGCTAGATATAATATTCGGAATAATAAATTATATTCGCACTTATCTCGATTATTAGCAAATATAAGTTTATTATTATAAGTCTTATAATAAGCTAGCGTCAATTTCATTAGACGGCGTGAATTTATTTTATACTATAATAATAAATTTTATTATAGATCTGTTATCTACGAGAAATTCTTATATTAATAAGATTTACGATATTATCTTAATTTTAATAGATAAACTTACGAAGTATATAATATATATAGTAATTATAAAAGATCTAAAAGTAGATAAACTTATTAATATTATATAACGGGAGTTCGTATTATTATGTGATATAATACGTAACTTGATTTTAGATCGAGGCTTACTATTTATAAATAAATTTTAAATAATATTATATTAATATTTAAGTGCGAAGCGTAGACTTAGTATTACGTTTTATTTTTAAATAGATAATTAGACTAAGAGATAAAATCAAGTTCTCGAATATTATTTATAAGTATATTATAATTATAAGTAAGATAATTAGCCCGAAATATTATTAATAATTACGTTCGTATATAATAATAATATTTATATAAATATAAATAAAATCTTGTAAGAATTATTAATAAAATATATAATAGACTTAGAAAGTATTCTTAAGAGTAGAATCTTAAGAGAAAAAGTATCGTTTATTATAGAGTAAATAGAATGATTGCGAGATATTAGAACGTATCTAAAAGAATTATAAGAGCGAGTTATATATTAATAAGTAAAATATTATAATAGTAATTATAAGACTATTATTTTTTAAGAGAGAGATAAAGTGTTATTATAAAGCTTAAATATACGTATCTCGCGATTAAAGAAGAAACTTAATTATAGATAACTTAAATCTTTTGAAGTATTAGAAAGAATAAATATATAGATCTATAAGCTAGACCTCTCTGCTAGATATAAAAAAATCTATTTTATATTTTATATATCGCTATTAAAGTCGTAATATTCGCGAGATAATAATTTAAAGTTATAAATAATCTTAATTAATAAAGAAGAGAAGTGAGAGATCGAAAGAATATTAGATAAAAGAGTTTATAAGAGTGAAATTAAGTATCTTATTATTTAAAAAAACTCTTTATCTTATAAAGCTTTATAAAAATTAATAAAGTATTTCAAAAATATTAAAAATATAATTAAAGACTTCGAATAAGTAAAGATATATATAAGTTAATATCTAAGATAAAGTAAAAAATATAATTATTATAGAAAATTAAGAAGCGAGATAAATTATAAAAGAAAAGATAATAATAGTAATAGAGGGCTCGTAAGTAATTTATTTTAATTTATAAATTAAATATATATAGCTATTCTTAACTTAAAGGCTTATATACGTATAATAATCTAACGCGTCGAAGCGCTTTATATAATAAAAAAACGATAATTATAAGAATCGTATTTAAACTTAGTTATAATATTATTTAATATTAATTAAAACGTTCTTTTAAGATAAGAAGTAGATACTTTTATTAAAAATAATCGTCGATAAATAAGAGAAGATAGTAATAGAGGGAGAAGAAATAGCGATAGCGTTATAAGCGCGTAAAACGCTTATTTCTATTAGCTAAATCCTTAAATTTATAAATTAAGATTATCTTACTCTTTTACGTAGCGAGACGAAGGCGAATAAATAAAAAGATAATTGTAATTATAAATATCGTAGCTTAATAATAAGAAGATAGAAGATCTAATATGTAAGCGTGTTTATCGTGAAAATAGCGATTACACTTACGCTAACGAGAGCTAATATAAGATATAAGATATATCGCGATCTAATTACGCGTAAAAGCGCGAATATAACGAAGATAAATAACTTCGTATACGTTAGCGAAATTCTTTAGTAAAATATTATTTTTTTCTTATAATTAATATATATCTAGTAAAGAGACGAGGGCGAGTATAGCTATTTCTCTCGTTAGCTAAGTATCTCTTTAAAATAGACTCGAATATTTACAAGTAGAAGTCGAAATAGGGGTAGAAATAGGAGTTAAAGTAGGGGTAGAAATAGAAATAGAAGTAGAAGCGAGAGTAGAGACGGCGATAGAGATAGCTATATCTTATATTAGTTAGAGATCTCGCATTATTATATATTAACTTATTAATCAATCTAATAAAGCGCTCGTTAAAGTCGCGATAACGAAGAATTAAGAGGGCGAACACTATTAATCTTATTAATATACTTCTTATAAAGTTCGCTCTTTTTCGTATTTAACTACGTATGCTTAATAAGCTCTTACGTATAGTTAGAATATATCGCGAAGAGTCTCTAAAGCAGAGTAAAGTATTCTTTAAGATACTTATTATGAATAAAATTAACTTAGCTAAGCGATTTTAATCTCACTTAACTATTACTTTAATTAATTTATACGCCTCGCTATTACGAAGATATATAGCTCGCTATTGTAATATCGCGCTAGAAATAGTGAAAGACTAAATAGCAAATAGTAAGAAAAGCTTAGTACTTATTAATATTGATATTAATATTGATATTATTGTTACTAGAAAGAAAAGTAAATAAGGTTTTTATATCTTACTAGCGTAATTTTCGCCCTATTACAATAATAAGATAATAACGTATTATAATAGATAATAGCGATAATAGCACGACACAATAGTGATAATAGTATATCATATAGCGATAATAGTATATTATATAGCGATATTAGCGTATTACAATGAATAATAGCGAGCACGTATTCTATTAATTAAGATAACGATATTCGTAGTCGCGCTATTGCGATTTTAATAAATATATATATCAAAATAATTAAGATAGACTAGACGTAAGTAATCTAGAGTTAGCAGCGTAGCACGCTCGTAAGCACTTAATTATAATACGTAGTTATAATAAGATTTAGAGACTAAATCTTTTAAGAAAAAAAGTAGTTATAAGAGCGAAAGTACTTAGCGTAGATTAATAGAACTCGCTTAACTCGCTTATTAGATTATAAGTTACGTAGCAAGAATAAATATCTAGTATACTTAACGGAAGTCTTAAATATTCGCGAATCCTCTTTTTCTTTTTTTCTTTCTTAGCTATTAATTCACTTAGCAATCCAGATAATTATCCTAGTATCTACGTTCCTCAACCTCGCTAATTGCCTAGCTACTACGTAGCTCCATTGAAAAGAGGCCTTGCTACCTCACATATTTATTAATCGTTTTATTTATTAAAGTAATTATATTAGTTATTAACGTATTAAAATATATTATTTATCGAAGACTTTAGCTCTTATATTATCTTAATAGAAATATTATAGAATTTTAAAATATATTTATTTAAAGTCTACGAAGCTAATAATTAATAAAGAAGTATACTCGCGCTTATTAAAAAGTCTTTTATAAATAATAAAGTATTTTTATAAAATAAGAATAATCGAGTATATAAGCTCGAACTACGCTTTAAGAAGCGCGATAATTTATTCTCTTATATTAACTTTAATAATAATTAAGAATATCTTTATATTCTTAATAGCTTAAAGAAATAAAAATTTAAACTCGCTTATAATAAATAATATTATAGTAATTATTATCGCTTTTATATTAGAATCGCTTTTTTAATATATATTTAATATTTTAATAAAACTAAATATTTTAATAAAATTAAATATTTTAATAAAATTAAATAAAGCTTTGTAAATCTTATAAGAGTATATTACTTATAGATTAATCTATTATATTATTTTATATAGTCGCTATTAACTTTATAATAATATTATTTATATCTATAAAAGACTTTAATAATTTTTTTATTATAATTTATAAATTTTTTAAAAGAGTATTATTAGTTTTTATTAAGATTATATAAAATATTAGCGAATAAATAATTAAGATATTTATTATATAAATATCGTATAAATAAATATCGTATAATAGAATATATTATAAGTTATAATCTTCGATAGAGATTTTAAGTTTATATTAATATTTTAAAAGAGCTTATTTAAAAAGCTTAATATTAATATTCTAATATCTATTAGATAATATTTATAAATTAATAGATAATCGAAACGAATTAATTAAATTATAAAGATAATTATATAATTCTTTATTTTAATAGAAAATAATATATTTATATTTATATAAATATTATTATATATTTAAGATATACTTAATAACTATTATGAAATATTTGATCATATGAACGTAGGGCTGGTCATGACTAGCCTTGGCGCTCGCTTCTCCGTACTTAGCTGGCGCACACACGCAGATCAATAAACAATTCACACACCACACTCATTATTGAACCACATCAATATTGTTCCTTGACAAAGATTAAAATTTTTAAAATTATATAAAATTATAGTATACGCTATACGCTTTATAATAATATATTATTTTAATTAATTTAGTATATAGTTATTTAATATTTTAACATTAAGACTCGCTTAACTTTTAAAAAGTTTTTAATAATTTATTTAATTCGTAATATAACTATTTAAAAGAAATAAACGATAATCTTACTTATAGAGATAATTTACTAAGAACTATCTCTTCGAGCGTAATTTTGCTTCGAAAAAGTCTTTTGAAAAGAGTTGCTAAACCTCCCTAGTATGACTAAATCATCAAAGCCCCTGCTAACTATTTTCGCGTGCTTACTCTGATAGAGACCCGTAAGATATGCCGACTCTCCGGGAAATAGTTGGAGTGCTAAGGATCGCACGCTGATATTGCAGAGCAGGTCAGATTCTGCCGAGTCTTTACAGTTGTTCTTGCAGTGTCAAAAGATTATATTTGGGAAGCGAGTTTTGTCCGCCTCTATCCCTATAATACGGTTTATTTCTCACCCAAGAGAAAAGTATCATCCAGCACTAGGGCCATTTATTATGGATGACGAACCCCATAGCTACATGTCAACCCATCCCAACTGGAAAAAACCGCCTTTCCCATACACAACAGGTGCAAAAATCAAGATCAACGCCCATGAGCCACCCTCGTCACCCCCAGAACAGCGAGGCATCCTTTGGGCGGACATCGAGGAGTGGCGGGATTTCAGTCCTTTGGAGCGCTGCTTGAAACATCCCCCGCCCGCTGGCGTCGACCTCTCAGGTTCCGCCGTCCTTGAAATCCAAAGTCCCGTTCAAGCACATGATGATCTCCGCTCCCAGCTTGTCCGCGTCCAGGTAAAACCAGTCAGCGACGACGAGGGCAGCAAAGACGCTCTCGGTAAAATCCCCCCTCCCGACAGCCAAACTCAAATTATCGCCAAATTCTACGACCCACTCTACTACGACCACGACCAAACCGACGGCGACGTCTTCAACCTCATCAACTCCACTTATCCCACCGAAGCCGGCGCCTACACGAAACTCCAGAAACTTCAGGGCACGGTGATCCCCCACTACTACGGCAGTTTCACCTGCTCGTTTCCCGTCGCGGCCGGCGAAGCCGAAGACAAAGACGACGACAAAAAAGAAGAAAAGGAAACGGCAGAAGGGGTCCGGCACGTCAGATTAATCCTAATTGAATACATCCCGGGGCGGAGCATGTACAGCCTCGACCCGCGCTCGCTGGACGTGAGACAGCGGCAAACGCTCATGGGCGCCATCATCGACGCCGAGACCGCCGTGTTCACAGAGAACATCAAACTGAATGATGTTGCGCCTAGGAACACGATTGTACGGTTCCGGCAGCCGCCGAACACGGCCGCTAACGGGAAAACCAAGCGGCGGACTCGGTCATCGACTAAAGATCAGGCAGCAGGAGACGGGTCGCAGCAACAGCTCCGCTTCGACGCGGTCGTGCTGGTGGATTTCGATGCCGCGGACCTAGGGCGCCAGAGCCCGGACCTGCTACGGCATTTCGGCGAGGCGCGGTATCTACCGGGGGTGTATATATCGCCGTTGTTGAGGTGGGCGAAGTATCCGGGGATGTCGGCGTTCAAGAACTGGACTGAGGGATGGGATTGGAAGAAGTGGATCAGTGAACGGTATGATGGCGATAGGCCGGGCGTCACGGAGGCAATGAAAAAAGTCTGGAGGCATGGAGTTGTGTAATCTACAATGATGCCCGTGTTGTGATAAGTATGAGAGAATGTGGATAGTGGCGGATGGGGGAGGGGAGGTATTGGAGTTTGGAGGTGATGTTTTAGGGGACAGCTTGAGCGGGAGTGAATGATGATGATGACATACGCAGATTGATCACCTAGGAATGGCATCAGTGTTTCACAGGGTAGAGAAGTATGGTTTCAGGGCCGATTGCCTCTTTCATTTCTCTGGAAGCTCCCCTGCGTGCAGTGTGATCATAGACGCGGGTTTGAGTGGTAAAACCTATGCAGTTGGCAAGAAAAGCGAGTGGTTACGACATTTCCCTTGTTGGTCTACGTTGAACATGATTTTCCACACTCGCAATTTCCTCAAGACGGTCCATCAAGGATAAAACAGCCAGAACTGTTGCAAAGCTGACGGCTAATCGCTGAACCCAAAACCCTGCACATGCTAGACTTGAATGAATAAACGCGTCTCTGTTCCGTCGTTTCTTCCTTCCTTCATACACTTCTTTTACCTCTTTAGCCCCCTCCTCCTCTTGCGCTCCCTCCTCCTCTTGCGCTCCCTCTTCCTCTTGCGGCCCCTCCTCCTCTTGCGGCCCCTCCTCCTCTTGCGGCCCCTCCTCCTCTTGCGGCCCCTTCTCCTGCGGCCCCTCCTCCTCTTGCGCCCTCTCCTCCTGTTGCGCCCCCTCCTCTTGTTGCAGCTCCTCCTCTTGGGCCCCCTCCTCGTCCCCTAGTCTCTGTGCCTCCTTGCTGTGGCCGGATAGGTAAGGTTTTTTGCTCACCAGTCGTTTCAGCAGGAGTCTCTGAGTGTGCTGGATTCTCTCCGCCAGCTTCTCCATGGGAATGAGGTGGGACTATCCCTCATTAGTTGCACGATACGAAATACTAGCAACGGGGGGAAGTTAGGGGGTTCAACATACGTGACTTATCGTACGTAATAGGAACAAATGGCTCCTTGGGAACTGATGGCTCCTTGACACGTTTCAAAGCGCGGATCAGAAATGCAAGCAGTAGACTGCGAAAAGTGTGCTCTGCTGCTGCCCTTTCCGAGGACATCGCTTGCTCTTGATACAGTATACCAGCAGGCCAAAGCTTATCGATATCAGCATCATTCTTAGGTGCCGGTACCCCTTGTGGGCTTCTTCCTCTATCTTTGTCTTCCTCGCTTGATCCCTGTGCATCCGGGTCGAAGCCGTCTTCAAAATTGAGAATGAAGATTGTATCCCAGTCAAACAAGCAGACGTCCCTCACTTTTCGCCTTGTCTGATAGCTCTTGACTTGTTTGATAAGCCAGAATGCAGTATCAGCGAAATATGTCTTTGTGCCCTCAAACGTCGGGACGTCTTCCTTAAATTGGTGTGGGTCTTCGCTCTGGTAGTATCTGGCATTTAGAAGCTGTTTCGGATCAATTAAGTGCTTCCGCTTGTATTCCATGACCGCTACAGGCCGTATTTCCTTTGGTTGGTCTAGATTTGCATCCGCGGGAGTTTCCAGCCTCCATTCAATATCGGTTCTTGTTTCGATCGTCCCTGTGCGTGTCTTGTCCGCACTGTGAACCTCCGCGGTGCACTTCAAAACGTATTTCTCTCCAAGCCACGCTTGAGCTGCCATTACGTCAGCATAAATCTAATTCAAGATCTCACGACAGTTTTTCAAAGGTAATGAGTGGACTGCCTGAGCGGTCTTCCTAAGTTGTCACTCTTAACGGCGGTAGACATAGCGCAGAGAGAGATATCCATTAGACACCAACGTATTGAAGTGCAGAATCTCAAAATTCTATTGGGAACAGTGTTGCAGTTATGTCGATAGTAGTCAAGTTAATGAAGAATGACCGAGGCAGTCAAAGCGGAATAACGTTGATGGCATGTATAAAATCCTGGTCATACTCTACTCATGGATTTGCGCGAAAGATGCATGTAGCTTTGATGAAAAAAGGAGAGGATAACTCACCGGCAATATTTACCACATTAAGTAGATATACGGCAGATGCCCGAACAACGTCAGCTTCGTTTGACATCCTGAAGGATTCCTCCAACTGCGGCGCCATGCCAGGTACGCTGATCTTCGCTATTTCATCGGTGAAGTACGTTTTCAAGAAGGAGTCCATGTCTTCGGCAATCCATGCCATGGGCGGCTTTGCTATTTTTGTGGACTGGCCTGTTGCATCACTGATGGAAAAAAAACTCGTGGCCATAAAATTGGAACCTTTGCCAGATGGGAAAACAGGAAGCTTCTCTTTCAACGCTTCAACTATGGGCTTCGAGGGACCCGGGGGATCATCACTCCGAGTCGCAGGGGTAGACGATGTTACCGAACTTGCACTCGAAGTCACCGCCCTGGTTGCCCCATGTGCAGCGGCGTTTAATACTAGACAGAGTTATGAAGAGTAACCCTCACTTTTGCTTATGCCGCAGGGGGCGAACATGTGTTTACCTGACGTTACGGCTGACTTTGTCTGCTGGCTTGGATTCCTCTGCCCAGTGTCTCCTCCTATAGTAACTGTCAGTTTCAAATCTTGTTGCTTTGTCGTAAGTGTACCTTTAGCTATGTCCGTTTTGTTGTCGCCCTTCTTGGGATCCATCTCTCTCCTTGTCTACTAGACCACTCCTGTTGGTTACAACAGCTATAAGTTTCTAGATATGGAGCCCCAGAGACTTTGGAGCGAAGCAGAGGGTCTCATTTGAATCACAAAGCTGTAAGCTGGGGACTTTGTTTTACCTAAGGACATGATAGGCCTCCCGTTCTCTATGTTATGACAATAAGCAATGAAAAATGGCTGACACCCGCACTTGGATGACTAACATGAATTGATTTCGTACACTAGTGTGGGCAAATTGGACTGCGTTTTCACCGCTGCTTCCCGGAAAGTATTCGATGCAACCCTGAGTACGATGATGTGTCAGACGAGGCAATGGAAGCAGGAGATGCAGCTCAACTCACCAGCGAGCTTGCCCTCTCCTTGAAAATCGTCATCTCCACGCTTCGGACTATTAAGACAGTAGGTTCGGTCTTTGCGTTCAGAGGCTTGCCCCGTAAGCGGAGAAGGATGCTGAATAATCTCCGACTAAAAACATGGCTATCGTTTGATGCTGACATGCATGCATCTAAACTCTCACGCAGAAGCTGACATGCGTAAGAATTTAATTTGCGTACGGAACGTAGATTGCGTCTGAAGTGTCAAGGCTCCCGATGGTGCAAATCGTCGATCCAGAGGCCTGGACCAGTCGGAATTGAAGCCATTTAGATCATCCGTAGTCCGTCCAAAGGATTAAACGATCCGAATCATCAGTGAACGATCCGAACTACTAGTCTATAGACTCTGAGGTCTTTATAGCTCGATTTTTGATTAAAATACTGTGAGGACAGAAGCTTCTAAAACGGGTTTAGGCTTAGCATGCTAGGCTAGGTACTACGCAGTTAGCGTAAGTACTCCAGTATACTTAATAGAAGTACTTAATACTACGATATCTTCTCGTTATTTCTTCTTTCCTTAGCTATTAGTTTATTTAATAAAATATATCTATTATTTCTCGTATCTAATTCTATTAATTCTCGTTTAGTATCTAGTTACTACGTAGCTATATAGAATAAAAGACCTTGCTATCTTATAAATACTTATAATAGCGTATAATAATCGGAAAGATATAATATATACTAGTATATATATTAATTAAGATAATCTAGATTCGAAATATAATATAAAATCTAGAGAAGTAAATACTATATATTTTAAAGAATATAAATATTAAATATTCGTAAAGTATTTTATAAGATAATAGTTACTAGTATATAGTTTTATTATTAAACTATTAAACTAATTATATTATGAATTAAGAGAAATACGTAATAAAGAAGAAGAGTATATATAATATATATTTATATTACTAGACTATAACTATATTAATTAATTATTTAAATATTAATAAAAAAAGAATATTTAAAACGAAGTAATATATTAGTATACTAATATATAGTTATATAGTTATATTACTAGATTATAATTACATTAATTATTTATTATTATATTAATTGATTAAATAAAGATTTCTAGTTATTATTCTAGTTATTCGTTATTTAAATATACGATAGTATCTTATAATTATTTAATTTCGTAATTGATTATAAAATATAATATTTAATTAATTATCTTATAAAGTATCTTATTAAATATAATATTATTTTATAAATAATAGATATTTTAACTATATCTTATATTATATTTTTAAATAGTAGAGAAGTTTAGTAATCGAAAAGATATAAAATATACTAATATATATATCTATCGAGATAATATAGATTCTATTAAGAAATAAGAATAACTAGTTCTAATACTTATAGTGTAAATTACTAATATTAATTAAATCTATCTAGCTAGGCGAGATATGTAGGTTATCAAGCTCATAACTAAGCGTATCACATCTATACTAGTGTGTATCGTGATAGATTCGATATTTAAAATAGGATCGAGAGAGTTAAATTTTATATTAATAAAAAAAAATAGAATTTTTTATAGATTCTATATAGATTAAATAGTAAACTAAGTTTATTCGAGCTAGCGTCTACTCTATTCGAATTAGCGTCTTTCTATTCGAATTAGCGTCTTTCTATTCGAGCTAGTCTATTACTCGAATAAACTTAGTTTATTATATAGGTAGATATTATTCTAGTTAATATTGAGATAGTATCTAAAAGTTATATTATATTTCATCTTATATCTTTTCGATTACTAATTAACGCCTCTATTAGACTCTATAAATATTATTAAAATTTAATCTCTAGACTTCTAAGGGATAACTCTAGAGTTATATACTCTAGAATTATCTTTCGAAAATATGGCTAGGGCTAACACTAGCGCTATTTAGAACTAATTATATTACTCTTCGTAAATTCTACTAAGAGTGTAATATCTTATAATTAAGAAAAATTATATTAATTAATATACTAAATTTATATTACTATAAAACAATCTATTTCTTTTATAACTATCTAGTTTACTTTGTTAATTTTTCTTAATAATTTTTCTTATTAAGCTTAGAATATAATAACTATAGTTTATAATTAATTTAAGCTTCGCTTATTAAGTTTTATTCTAATATTATTAAATTAACTTAAGAATTAGACTAGAAATATAAATTAAAAAAGGTTCTTAGAGTATATAGTCCACAGTCTTTAGTCTATAGTCTATAGATAGCTATAGTAAAATATTTGGTAAAGCTTTCTTTTAATCCCTCTATATTTCCCTAACGTTTATTTTTCTAGAAAAAAGAAATTGATAGTATTTATACTACTAGTATTATAAGTAAATTTTATATCTCTCTTAATAAAATTCTTCTTAAAAATTAATTATTTTCGTGATGCTTAAGATATTGAGCTTAACAACTACCGAGCGAAGCGAGGCAAAAAACCACAGCTGCTGTAGTGCGAAGCGAAGTAGAAATCAACGTGCTCTCAGCTGCACATAAATCAGCTCCCACCAAATCTGTTTTCACTAGTTTCTAGGCTATTAAAACTATTAATCCAGACCGTTGACCCAGCACTATGAACTAGACCAGGACCGTCCAACATAATCATTAAACCAGTCCAATGGACCGGTTCAAACACTAGTCCAATGGTCCAGGCCCGGACCATCAGGAGCCTCGTCTGATGTGCTACCAGATGAGGTGAGCTTGGTGCATACCTCGAGACTCTGAGCCAGTCGCTTCCTTTTACATCCGTAAAAATCACGCTTTGTTTACGTGAGAAAGACATCTGCCACTGCAAGCTGAAAGATCTCCGAAGCTGCTGGGTGCGTAGGAACGGCTTGCAGGCACAGTCAGCAATCAAGACTTCAGTCATCACTCGGCCTGCAGAAAGCAATCAACCAAAAGAGGTCTCGTAGCCGAAGCACATTACCTGGAACTATAAGGGACAGAAACCTTTGCCATCCCACAGTGCTGATTTCAATTCCTCATACCTTTCCGGTGATTGACCTGTAATCCAAAGCCCCTTCGTCCTCCTCCAATTTCTATCCCTGATGCCTCTCCGACAACAGCCTAATGCTGCTGGCTCCAGGCCAAGACAGCCCAATCCCCAGGGTCATGCTCCCCAACATGGTGAAGGGAATCCAGAGGAGACATATCAAGAGTATGGAGCCGGGGAAGACCAAGATATGCAGGAGCAATACCAAGATCAGGGCGGAGAGGGCGAAAATGAACAGTATGGCGTGGATCAAGGGCAAGGAGACTGGCAGGAGGAAGAGGAAGAGGATCCCCAAAATGAACAAGAAGCCGAAGGGGAAAAAGGTGGTGCTGGTGCAGAATCTGACGTCGGCAAACTCCAGCACAGCAAGTTTCCGCAGGACCCTCACCACTCTGAAACGATGTCCCTTTTCCACCAGATTGCTTGTAAGTGGTGTACATTTGAGAAAATAATTCATCTTGAATTATGGCAAGAAGATCTTGGTTGATCAAGCGTTTTTTAGCACAAGGATTCACCGAAGATCACGTACATAGCTTTATCCATGTACTGATCCTGATTGTTGCAATGCTCGCTTATCACGCTGGTATGACAGCCGGGCACCACAAAACCCGTAAGTCGCAACCGGTCTGAGTTATGGATATAGTCTATTAACTATCTGCATCTACTAGATGAAGCTGCCGCAACTGCACATCAAGGTGGAAAGGCAAAAGCAGGTGATGAGAAAAGAGGGTAGAAAGAGAGACATATATTGCCATTCGTTCTCGTTACACATTGTACATTGGCAAGCATATGTTGAGCCTGTTCCGAGGTAGCCTTAGTTGAAGATTCGATCCATCAAACTCTGGTAGTAGGTTCAAAATGCTTTATTGTAACTTTTGTATTGAATGGGCACGCATGTTGAAATATAGTTTTAGTCCTTGAATTAGAGATTCAAGTTCTCAAAAATCTCGATCCTCCCTACCGTCCAGCAGCAAGCTTCTACGAACATTAGATTATCCACACACATAGCGTGGTAATTTCAACCCAGATATCATGGTTGAAATCTTAGTCAGACTGATCCAACCTGCTGCGGCACACGTAATCTGCTTGCAGTGAGCTGAAGAAAGGAGGCAAATCAAGGTTGAACACCTACTCAAAGCTCAGCTACGCGATTGTACGGGATAGATATACGCCCAGCCGTCCGTCCAAGGTTTACAGTATCACTTCGGCCAATTTTCCGGCCCTTTATTAGGAATAGCTGCAGGGCAGATTGAGTGTGCTCCCGTCAATTGTTAACCCAAGCTTTCTCTGACCTCTTTGAAAGATACCGATCTACCTTCTAGCATTCCAAGCGCTTGCAATTCTACCATGGCAGTCGCCTTTGAGAAACTCGCAGAGCAGGTGATTGAGGATATCGCGAAGGAAGTTCTTGGCGAAATCATCCAAGCAATAGAACAATTGATTACCGACAAAGCCGACAATCCCATCCGTGAGGCATTCACCCAGGGCAACCTGCAGACAGCAGCCGGCTTGGTGAATGAATCCGTGAACGTACTGATCATCTTTGCACACGACCCTCATGACGCGAGTGATCTTCTCGCAAAAGGCTGGAAGATGGGCATGTTGAAGTGTCCTTGTCCACACGCCGGAAACACTTTACTATGTACGTTCCCTTGTCCCTTTTCCCTTCGCGTCGACCCAAGGAAGTGGGATGGCACAGAGACTAATGCATCCTTCGCCAGATGAATGCTATATTGGGAAGAAAGCAGCAGTCTTCCATCTCCTAGGAGACGGAGGTTACATCAACTGGGCATTTAGCGGAAAGTTCAACCGCCATGGTAATGCTGTTAGCTTCGAGGATGTTTAAGACCATTTGGCGCTAGGCCTGTGTCTCTTAGTCTCTTTGCAATCCCATTTATGCTCAAGAATAGATATTTTGAACGATGGTAAATCTCAATGAGAGGTGGGAGTTTTTCTACACCTCGGCGAGCTTTCTCTGTGTTCTGTCCTTTCAATTACAGCGCAGTGTCACGTGCCCTACAGTCACCTCCAAACGAAAGTAGTGTATCACATACAAAGCAGGCAGTGCAGACGCCGAAAGCAACAAGGCAATCAATGAGAGCAACAGCAACCCGCTCGCTGCAATAACGACACTTAGACAGACTCTGACCGAAGCATGTAAGACGGGAAGAATCGAAAATCGAGATTTGGTAGCTGCGGGTTGGTGGCCTCTGAGGGTCCGTAAGAGCATCGTCAGCGAAGCTACTGATGTGTTGACCAGGCTGTAAGCAAGTCTTATCGCCACAATTATTGCTAAGAAAGATTTAGCGAGTCTCTGAATCAAGGAGTCGGTTGCCTCACCTGTAGCAACTATGAGAAGATTTACACGATGCCGACGTCCTGATTGAAATGATTCGTTAACCGCGATCTTGGGCCCTTGCGGCTTTCTCCTCTTTCTTAGAATATCTGGCTTCTGTTTATCTGAAGCTGTGGTGTTCAGGGGAATCTGATTTTGACGAGAATATGGCTCGGATGCATCGGGATTCTTCGATGCCGAAGTAGAATTAATGCTCTCCGATCCAGCATATAATGTAGGATCGTAAAAGGCTTCTGAGTGGCTATTCTGTTTGGACGGAAACAAAGTCGACACAAGACGCCGCACGTGGGGGGCAAAGTATGAATAGAGGAGTAAGACTTCAGGGTTGGATGTCTCAAACATGCTGCGGGATTACTTGTCAACGATTTGTACGCTGCTGTAGAGGGGGAAAGACAATTCTTTGAGCCCACAATGAGGGCTAGAATGGTCTTCAAGTATACATACAGTCACAAGGAGCATGAGTAGCAAGCGTTGTATTCGAGAGTGGTGGCAAAACCCAACCAGCCAGAAACACGGCAGACCGATATTATCAAGCTGCTTGCATGGATGCAGAGCCCAGACCAAATGCATTTTCCTATTTCGTCACTTTTAACCGAGGTCAGCCTGCTGTAATCATGGAGAAGCGGTGGGGGATGTCGCTTCAAGGCCATGCTAAAGGCTTATCTTACAACATAGTCACCCGACGCTTTGGTGGAATGTCGGACAGCCCACGGCTTTTTTGGGCAGCCAGTCAGGCTGATTGTTGGCACCCGCAAAGGTCCTGCACTCAATATTCTGACAAAGCCGAGATAGCTTATCCTGACAATCCGGTAATGCCGATGATGTCTGACACCTTCCTCGATGCTCCAGTCTTTTCAGCGATGGAAAAGCATCCGAGGGTGGTGCATAGATCGTCGCAAAATTTTACCAACGCCTGAAAGCTTTTGCCTCATCTACCCTCAAGGTTTGCTCTCAGAACAAACACCTATCGTATCTCACCATGGACCGGTCTTCCAAATATATAGATGGATCGGAAAACAAAGGGCAGTACCCTACTGAAGAGGAACTTGTTGACCCCTATCTCAACGACGCATACCTTCAGGATTACAGTGTCGGTGTACCCCGAGAAGATCAAGGGAGGCACCATGACAACAAGTTTTATCCGTCCCAAGAAGAGCAGGAGCTCGAGCAGCGCGGTCGCCATTTGCAAGAATGGGATCCCAAGCCCCAGGATGAGGCGATAGACCAGAATCCAGGCTCTTTAGGCGCCGTCAACCTAGTAGACACGCAATCAGAGAGACCAAGCTCTTTTGATCCCCGTGGCTTATTTTCACAAATTCCTGAAATGGACAAAGAAGGCGTACATACAGGGAGAGAGGGAGGGGCCCTCCAGCCTCCGACAAGGCTCGAGCTTGCTGGCGTGGGTAGGCATGGCAGCTTGTACTATAGGGCAGCATCCCCAGGCCGATCGCCAGGACGGTCACCCCGAAGAACTGGTGCTCTTCGTCAAAGCAATTCTAGATATCGAGTACCGCAGATTCCGGAAGAAGAAGCTGATAACCCTTCGCATCCTACTGACCAAGTAGAACCTGGAGATCATGGACATGGAGACCGCCCTACTCCTGATCAGAGCAGACTTGATCAACAAAGGGCCTTTGAAGCGAGTCTTAATGATGGGAATCGCCAGCCGAGAGAAGAGGCTCCTGTAAACACTATGGGCGATGCAAGAATACATACTAGTTTGGCTGCAAAACCTTCAAGTATACCTCATTCTCTTGCAGGCCAAGCAGCACGATCGCAACATTACCCGTCCGTCCCTGAGATTTTGCAGCCAGGTATTGCGCACAATCCACAAGCTGCTCCGGCTGTGCCAGGCTCCGAATCGATGGGTCGTCCAATTTCGAGTTCCATAAGTCCTGAATCTCAGCGGTACTTCCATCCTCAGGAACAAAGAACACCGGCTCCTGGATCCCATGTGTTACCACCATTACAACAACACCAAGCTACTGTGCCCCATATAACTCCGCAGCGGCCTTCTCAGCCAGGCCTCCAACCACAAAGACAGGATCACACAGCCTCAATGCCAGGCAATCGCTCAAGATCGCCACAACGGACACCTCCCCAGATGCAACAACGCGTGCCCGTTACACCCGACCCAACACGCTATTCGCAAGGTGTACACCCATCTGCACCTGTACCAAGTCCGTCTCATCGCCCAACAGACCTTCACAGCTCACAAGCCCGTCAATCTGCGGTCCCCCGACCCGAAATACCTCAATCTACCCCGTATGGGCAGCAAGGTTCTACACCACCTCAAATGGCAGGCCCGCAGCATGCGCAAGATCCCCATCAAAGAGCCGCACAACAGCAACAACAGGATCGACCTCCAGCTATGGTGCCATCGCAGAAGGAACAACATCCCAGCCGTAAGCCTGTACCGCAAGCGGGGCGCCCTTCCCAGTCTGGCCCGGCGCGAACTCAAGAAGCAGCTGTTCAACACCCTCTCAGCGGCCAAGAAAGCTACCAGCAACATGGTATGCAACAACAGCAACAGCAACAGCAACAGCAACAGCAACAACGACAACCACTTTCTTCGCGTCTACAGCAAGGCGCACCGTCGGCCGCCCCATATGACAAATTTCCGCGTCCGGAAGGCTTTCAGCAGCCTCGACAATCTGTCCCTGGCAACAGTAGCACAGCGCCAATGATAAACCAACAAGGAAGCAAGCAGCAAGCCCATCCGCCTCCACTACACGAGATGGCACCGTCGGCTCCGTTCCACGACCTCAAGGCTACGAGTCGTCCACAGAGAGGTCAGCAGAGCAATGAGCCATTGACACAAGCGTACGGTGCCGTGGAGCCCGTTATGACACCACAGCAACAGCAGCCGCCAGCCGAGCCCTACCAGCGGCAGCAAAATCTCACACGCTCCCCTCCCCCGCCACCAGCCGCCATGAGCCCCTCGCAGCGGCCCTTAGCTCCAGGTCGAACTCCAGCTTCCATTTCCAAAGAATCAGTCCCCGACGTTCAAATACCACCGTCGTCAAGCTCAACACAACCTCCCGCACAAAGGCGCGCTCCACTGCGCACTAAGCCGCGAGAAACCCCCTCACCCGCCCCCCTGACAGGCGAGTCCCTATTCTCGACCCTCGTGCAAGGCCGACCCGTCCCTCGGCTCGATGCCCGGGATCCCAAACACAGGAGTGCTTTGGTGCAAGGTCCGTATTGTATTCTCTAACTTACCCCAAGTCCCCTCTACCTACTACTTGCTAGTACAATAGACACTTGATAATTGTGCTAATGCGATACATGCAGCGACCGTGGCAGGTGCCCTGGCGATGGGGCAAGCAGTGATAATGCCGGATCAGTTCCGGGAATCGGTAGAGAGGGCTGGGGGCCTGGAGGAGCATGTGAAGGGCTTTTTAGGTTACGGGAGACGGTTGGTGGGACCGAGGGCGTGAGGTGTAAAGAGCGTGAGGAGGGGGAGATAGTAAGGTGGGCGGACGTGGTGGCGGGATATATAAGCCTTATGTTTGTGTTGCGCATTACTGATAAATCATGATTTTCCATGGATGGTTGTTGGAGAACACATATACTCATGGTACTGTATCACCCATCTCATGGATATTTCAAAAATTTCCTATTTTTTATTCCACTAATTTATAAATACGTATTCTTATTATTTAATATTTAAATTATACTTAATAAATATTAAAATTATTTAAATAATTATCTAATATTAGCTTTATATAAGTAATATAACTATACTTTTCTATTACGAATAAGAATAGACTAACTATAGTATATTAAATATAATTAGAATGATAATCTAGAAAGAAATAAAATCCGCCTAAAAAGTCTCCGTAGTATATAGCCCTAGCTCTAGCTTACGGGCCGGAAAGGTCTGGTATATTTAGTGGGATATCTTATATCATACCGTATTATACCATATTATAAAAGAATATCATAAAGGAGTTATATTAGATTACTTATAAAGATATAAAATAGGAAATTACTAATATTATAAAATAATCTAAGAAATTTCTAATATATGTAGAGATATCTTATAATATAGATTATTTCTAATATTAGATAACGAATAAGATAAGAAAATTTTAGATTAATATATAAGTTAGGGCGAAATTAGCTTAAGTAATTATTA
>JANQBS010000495.1:0-18612 GCA_033085395.1 Xanthoparmelia taractica | reverse complement strand
CAATGGGAGTATGGGATATCTCATACCTTTCGATATGATATTCGAAAAACTAATCCCATACCATCAAATATACCACACCTTTCCGACCCGTATCGACTAGGCGATTGTTATGGAATAACTGATTATATGAACGTAGTGCTGGTCACGACTAGTCTTGGCGCTCGCTTCTCCGTACTTAGCTAGCGTATAATTATCTAGACAATCAATAACAAGATACACTACACTTATTATTGATTCTAATCAAGACTAATTCTTAATAGCGATCGTATTAAAGCTATTTTTAAAGGTTCGCCGTTAATATATTAGATACTATAAGAGCTAATTAATAATTATAATTACGATAATATAGAATTTAATCTCGAAACTCGATTTTCGCTCTCTTTCGAAGAATAGTCGAAAGGATTTTTACGAATATAAGATCTAGATAATTTTTTAATTAACGATTTTAATCGTACACTCGTAGCGAATCTTAATTAACTAGATCTAAATCTAATAAATCGTATAGCGCGTATAAGAATTCTTTTACTATATATAATAGTAATATAGATATCTACGAATACGTTAAGAGTTATTTAGATCTCGAAATTCGATTATTTAGCGAGATAAGATTAATACTTAAAATCTCGATTTAAATCTTATAATACGTGTTTACTAAGTAATTTAACTAATAATTAAGATAGATATAATTATATTTATAATACTCGCGTAAATATCGTTTCTTATTAAAATTTTAATATATCTTAAAACTAGGGACGAAAGATTTAAGAGTAGAATCTAAGTTCTACTTAGTGCTATTAGAGACGATTATTTTACGTAATAAAAGATCGCTATAACGTCTATTCTCGATAATCTAGACTATAAGATTATTCTAATCGTTTAGAATATATATATTTATAAACGTATAGTAATACTCGCGAATAGAGTTAAATTTATATAGCTAATAACTTAGCTAGACGAAAACGTTAATCTAATAGTAACTTCTATAAACGAATAGTTACTATAAAATATATATAGTAATATATAATCTAGTAATATACCTCGAAACACTATAGTAGATATATTATTTTATTAACTTTATAAGTATTATTTATATTAGCGCGATTAGCGTATTCTCGATCGAGCTTAATAAGATTTTCGAATTTAAACGTCTTAAAGAAGATTTACTTAAAATACTTAATCTCGATAACGCGATAGCGTTTATAAAGATTAAGAAAGAGACGCGTATCTTTAATATATATAAAAGAGACTCTAGAATTATTATTCTTCTTTAAATTAATATTAGACTCGAACGAATAATAATAACGATAGCGATAATAACGACGAGAGTGTAAGGCCCGAAGAGTCCTTAGCATATCTATTCAAATAGAAGTAATTGCGCAATAAGCGGCAACACCCCGATGACTTTTTAACTCTATAGCGCAGTGATATAAAGACTAGGTGCCTCGCATAGCCCTAATAGAGAGCGTAACTTATATACTTAATAATACTTATAACGATTATATTTATAATCGACGAGGCGTTTTTTTAGCTTTAAGATTTAAATACGATAGTTAAAGATCTTAATATCGATTTCTTTAATTACGCTTAGACTAAGAGTTCTAAAAAAGAGTATCTTAGATATTATAGACTTATTTCTACGAAGGCGAGCGAAGCGAGAGGGAAGAGAAAATATAATAATCTTTACGAAGACTTTAGATTTATTAAGAGTCTTATTAAATATCTTTTTAAATATCTTAAAGCGTTTAATAGCGATAGTTATAACGTAAGAAGAATAGAATAATTAGAAAGATTAAAATAAGTGTAGATATAAATAAAATAAGAAGAATATTTGCTAATATAATATATAGATATTTAATAATTTAAATTAATTAAATAAAGATTATAAAAGAATACGATTACTCTAAATAAGAAGAATTCGAATAAAGAGTCAACTAATAGTATAAGATCTATACATATAGTGCTCTCGAAGAAACGTGTTTCCCGTATATGCGTATGCATTTAAAATAGCGACTAGATTATAAGACACATTAATTTATAGTTTCACTATTCGACTTTTAAAGATTAGGCGTATAAGATAAGTATCTAGTATTAAAATTTCCCTAGAATCTATCGATTATTATTATATCGATATAAAATCTTAGAATAATTATATAATAATTCTATAAGAATTCTTCTTAACTTGCGTAGCGTTCTTCTTATAAGACTATTAATAGAGAATAGAGAGAGTAGAAAGAAAAAGAGTGTATAAAGTCTATAGACGAATATTTCTATTACTAATAGTAATCTTAAGCTACTATAGATATAGTCTTATAACTAAAGAATACGTTATTAACTTAGATCGTTATCGAGACTTATAGCTCTTGTAAGAAATTGATTCGCTAGCGCTTAGCAAGCGACCCTAATTAATATAAGAGACGTATAGTCGATACGATAATAATTTCTTTATTAGGTACTAAATCCTAGTAGAATTAATTTCTAAGAAATACGAAAACCCTAAGATATGCGAAGAGGATATATAATCGCTAAGGCCCTATCAAGGCCTTAGGTTATAAATCCCGCTATAATCTCGCAATAGGCCCTAAACTTATAAATAGTCGACGCTAATGCGTATGTAGCGCTAGATCTAACAATTACCTCTCTTCTTAAGCTCTAATTTCCAGATACTATCTAATATAATATTCTTATTACGTAATACAAAAAACCTTCAAATCTTATAAGAAGTAAAGAAAAGTATTTATAAATAACGTCGCTTTTATAATATTAACTTTGATTATTAATAGCAAAAGATACGCGTTATAGACGCGCGTTAATGCTATTATATACACAACGTTTACTAATTATAATTATCTCGATTCTATTATATTAACCCTAATATATAATATAGATCTCCTTTATAATATAATAATCTTAATAGTGCTCTTTAAGTATTAATAGACGACTCGATATATTATAATTAGTTCTATCGTTTATTATAAACTAGTAATAACGTAATCGCTACGTATACGTAGAAGACTTATTAAAAAACCTTAATCCCTTTAAATAATGAAAAAAGAATTCTTTTAATACGTTATTATTTTTATAATATAAGATTAATATATTTATAATAAACGATACATATTATTAATAGCTTATTAAAGAATTTTTCTAATTCTTTTTATAGACGCGTAGAAGAAGTTCTTCTAGACGCGATATTATTTCTATAGCGTATATTACTAGCTACTCTAAAACACATATATTATTCGTTATTTATTTTAATCCTTAGCGAGCTATTATTAAATAACTAATAATTACGCTTCTACGTCTCCTTATAGAACTATTCTAACTTTTATAGCAGAAGAACGTAGAATTAATTTATTATTTTATTATTTTATTAATATCGATATTAATAATATAATAATTCGATTAATTAGAATTATTAAAAAAACTTTATCGACGATATATCGACGACGACGTCGTGAATAATAATTACTAGCGTCTTTTAGTGTTAATAAATTTATCTTCGCTTTCTTAAAACTTTTCTCTTTTTTATAATATTTAATATACTTTTTATAAATTCTTGCTTTAGCGCTATAATATCGCCCTTAAGTGTATTAATACTAATATATTATTAATTAACACTTATTATCACGATTTCTTTTAACTCTCTTTATTATAAGTGTTATTAAACTTTCTCTATCGCTACGCTAATATTAATATATATTAATATTTAAGATAACTTATATAACAATAATAATAATAAAAGTAAGTTTCTTAACGCTTTATTATCGTATACTAATATAAGATAATATCTATTTTCCCTTATTATCGATATTTTATTTACTTTAGCGATAATTATATTAGAGATAAGTTCTCGTCTTATACTTATTATAAGAGCGCTAAAAAGAAAATTCGAGATTATATAAAGATTTTATCTTTTCTTTATAAAAAAATTTAAAAGACTCTTCGTCGCGTTTATCGAGTCCTCGAAATTATAGCGTCGATAAAGCGTAATTAAGTATATATTAATTGTAAGATTACTTAATTCCGCAAGAAATAGAGTCTAATTATAATTATTAATAATTAAGCGATTATTATTATTACGATTCTTTAGCGCGATCTTTAGGCCGCGAGAGAGAAATTTAATACGCTATATAAGCGCGTTAAAGAGCTCGAGAATTATAATAAGCTTCTTTAAGAGAAGATAGATAATATAAACGCTTATAAGGCGAAATTAAGAAAAATCGTTTTTAATAAAAATAATATTAAATAGATAAGCTTTTTAAATAAGAATTCTCCTAAGAATTCTTTTTCCTCGAATAAAGATCTTGAATAAGATACTTTAATTAGTCGATCTCTATCGTTACGATAAAAGCTATTTATTTCTTTTTATTATTTTAATATATAGCGAGCTAAGTAAACTTAATCGCACTCTCTTATAATACGTATTAAGCGTTTCTCTAATAAATTATATCTATAATAATATACACTCTAATTTAATACGATATATCTTCGATATAGTATTACTTAATTAGATAGCTAAATAATAAATTTTAATTATAAATTCTTTATTTAATTAAATAATTATGCTAATAAGCGTAAGAAGTATATCTATAATTATCTCACACACTAAGATAATTATTATATTTACTTTTATTTTCGACGCCTTCGCTTATTTAATAACGATTATTAATTTAATTAAATAGCTTTCTTATTCGATACTTAATACTTTCGCTTATTAATCTTTTACGCATTATAGATCTAAGTTAGCTTATTAATACACTTAAGTTCTTCGCCTAATAATTATTAATTATATTCTTTATCTTAATTAGTTTACTTAATCTTATATTAAATATCTTTTCTCTTCTTAATCTTATTAATAATCTCTTCTATTTTTTATATCTTATTATTATTAATAAACTCGAGAACTTATATAAAAAATTTCGCTACTTCGTCGCAGTCGCGTAAATAATATAATTTAAGTAATAATATATAAAAGATATTATAAATTCTATACGTAGAAGATAATAATAAGCGATACGCTTACGATCTTATTTTATTCACGATTCGAAAGAGTCTTATATACTTATAGATTAGCTTTTTACTTAAACGTCTTTATTTTAAATTCTTAATTACTAGTATTATTAAATTACTTACTTTATAGCTCTAAAATTAATGCGATTTATTATATTACTTAACTTAAGCTACAATAGCGCTACGTAATCGCTCTACTATCTTATCTCTTAGCGTTAATAATCTTTTTATCTTTTTATTTATAGCGAGTACTCTCTTCTCGACGAAGTTATTCTTAATCTCTTAGCGTATTTTCGAATAATATTTATACATTAAGAAGAATAATATTATTTCGATAAAGATATATTAATTATTTATATATATAAACTCTATTATAGATAATAGTTTAATTTAATTAATTTGCTTTTTATTAATAAACACGCGTAAATAATATTTTAATATTTAATTTTAACGCTTAATTTAGTCGTTAATTTAAGAATAAAAGACGATATTTAAATAACGCTTTATCTTTAAATAATAATAGATCGCTAATTAAAACTCGCTAATAAATATCGAGCTTCTATCGCTAATAATACTATTAAATATTTTATAGTAATAAATAATTTTAATATAAAATACTTTCGCTAGCTTAGCGACGTCGATCTTAATTATTATCGATAAATATTTAATTATTTTCGTAAATCGATTTACTATAATTAAAATAGCGTTATAGACGACGCTTTTAAGCTTACTTAAGAATAAGCTCGTAATAAAATTTATAGAAATTTCTTTTTATAATTTAATAATAATAAGAAGTAAGATTAACTTATTATAGAATCGATAGCGCGGCGCCTTAATATATTAATATATATTATAAGTCTTAACGTAGTTAATAACTTTTTTAAGATTTTTATTTTAGTAATATTTTCGAGTAAGAAGCTTATACGTCTTCGTAGCGTTAAAGTATCTCGCTAAAAAATTATTATAATACTTATTAATAAGTTCTTTTTATAAGATATTATTTTTAGATATATAAAGACGATTATTATTTAGTAATAATTTCTCGAAGTCTAAGGTCTATATTTAATTACGCGTATAATATCGCTCTATAAACGTATTCGCATTAATTCGAAAAGAGCTTATTTAATTATTATAAAATTATAGCTTTTAAATTAGCGTTTTTATTAATCTTTATAAATTATTATACGTAATTTTAGATATAATTTTAATCTTCTTTCTTAAAATAATTATTTAGATATCTATAACTCGTAGCGTAGACGCTATTATTATTATTACTTTCTTATCTCTTTATAATAGCTCGTCGCTAATTTAAAAAATAAGTTTATTTTAAAGTATAGATAATAATTTAATATTTAATAATAATTAATTTTTATAGTCTAATCGTCGCGACGATATATCTATAAAATTTAATTTTTTTACTCGATAAAAAATCTTAAAGTTATAAACGATTAACTTTAATGCTTAATAAATCTATCTAGAATTAAGTTTCTTTTACTTTATAAATTTCTTAAGATTATTATAATTTAATTAGATCTTAATATAATAAATACTATCTTTTAAGTAATAACGCTATTACTTTATCGCTATAACAATAATAAGCAATTTCTAATTATAAGTCTTATAATTTTATTTCGCTAATATTATCTTTTTAGAAAAAAATACGATAAGTCGCTAATAGTTATTATTATTTAATTATAAAAGTATAGCTCTTATATTAAAATTAGAGATATTAATCTCTACGCGTAATTTCTTTTAAGAATCGTAATATTATAGAAATAATATAATTATAAAAGTATTATATAATTACTTGAAAGTTAATCTAGCGTTTTTTAATTAGTTAAATAATTCTAATTTTTTATTAATCTTATTATTCTTAAGTAAGCTAATAAGAGACGTTATAATAAAGAAGTATTTAAAAATAAAGTGTTAATAAAAATTTATAAAGTCTAAGAAGATTTATATATCTTAATAACTTCGCGACGTTAATTATTCTTAAATCGTTATCACGCGTTCTTAATCTATAATTATACTATTAATAATTATAATAAACTCTAGAAACTTAATCGATTTAGTATAAAACTAATATTTCTTTAGATTTATATATAGCTAAAATTAACGTAATCGCTTAAGCACTTACTTAATATATTATTAATATTTCGCCGACTTAGCGCTATAGATTAGAATATTATTTAAATATATTATATACGTAATATTTATAAGACTTATAAGAGCTCTATTAATATAGACTTAAAACGTAGCTAATATATTTATAAGATCGAAAGATATTATTAAGTATTTAAAATAATTATAGCGAGTGTGAAACGTAGTCTTTCACTTATCGCTCTTCTTAATATAAATTCTATAATAAATATTCTTAAGATTTAATTTTAAAAATATTTTAATATTATATAAGCGATTTAATATCTCGATAATTAGAGATAATAGATATTAATTCTTTATCGTTATTATATTTAAATCTCGATAATTTACGTAAAGACGTAGCTTATTATTCTTCTTTAAGATAAAGAGAATAAGAACTTTAGCGAAAGAAGTTAAGTAACGAATTTAATTCTTATAAAGTAATTTCTTAAGATATCGTTTTAACTTTAATAGCTTAATTTAAAATAAATTACAAAGAGATTTATAAAATAATTTTTTATTTTTCTTTATCTTAATAGTATAATTTCTCTACTTAAACGTAGATAAGACTTCTATTATATTATTAAAAAAGATATTCTTAAACTTTAATAATTCTCTTAAGAGCTTTAAATTATTAATATTCTTTTATTCGTCTCGCGCTATCGTAGCGTATACGATTATAAATATATTTAACTCTCGCTCGATTTTCTAAATAAATTTAATTAATTCTTTAATTTAAAGTTTTTTAATATTAATCTTAAATCGTTACTACGTCGTCGTAGAGTTAAATAGAATATATAATTAATATAACGCGAATATATTTAATACGATATCGAGATCTTTTTAATCTACGACGTAGAATAATATATTATATTATCGTTCTTAATCTTAGTTATTAATTATTTAATAGTCTAACTAATAAGTATTATAATAGTATATATCTTACTCGCTAAGCGCTTTCGTCTATAATAAGATAGCGATATATAATTTAAGATTTTATTAAATTACGAACTTCTATGTAATTAAATTAATATACGCCTTATAGTCGAATAGAATAATAAATTATCTTTAATTACTTTATAGTTTAATTTATCTCTTCGTAACGATAGAAGAAGTTATCTTTATTATTCGTTTTTCTTACTTCGCTTTAAAGACGCTTACGAAGTTAATTCGTTTTTTATTAATATTATTATAATAATAATAATCGATTTATTCTTATTAAGATAATTTAATTTCAAATAATCTAATTTCTAATAATATTAATAAATATTAGGTATTTTAAGATTAGAATTAGCGATCTTAGCTCTACGTTTCTTATCTTCTTCTTAAATACGCGTAGTCTTAACGTTATTCTTTAAAGTTATATTAAGCTTCGAAATTTAAGCTTTTAAAGACTTATCTTTATTAGATTTCTCGAATTACTTCGAATTAAAATTATCGTTATTAAAACGCGCGCGCTTTAAAATTATTTTTTATATAATTACTATAATAAGAATTTCTTTTCTCTATTTAAATATATTATTAATATTAAAAATCTTATTTTTTAGCTTAAATCGTAGCTTAATTAAGAAAAAGTTCGCTCGATACTTCTTCGTAAATAAGAATAAATAAATTTTTAATTTTTTTAGATAAGTTTTAAAGACTAAGATCTTTTAATCTTATCGCTATTTCGTCGCTTTTTACTTTTTATAAATAAATAAATAATAATTTATTAAGTTTATAATTAAATCGAATAAAAATAATTTAAAAAACTTGAAGATAATTCTCTTTAATCTATAGACTTAAAAGTATTTATATTATTACGTATTAAGATCGTCTTTTAAGAATTATATATAATAGATAATCTTAACTTAATCGATAATAAAATACTCGAGATTTATAAGAAATTAAATTTCGACTTCGCGAAATTAGCGTAAATATTTTTCTTTATTATTATTCTTATAAAAACGTATTCTTTTAAGATAAAGTATTTTCGCTTTAATTAAAATATTTATTAAAGATAAAATAATAAACGAAATTACTATCGCTTCGATAAGAATTATAGAAAAGTTCGAATTACGTATCTATAACTTAATTAACTCTTATTTTAACTTTAATTAACAATTTTTTACTTTAATATTTTTAAGACGTTTCTTTAAAATTATTTAATTCTTTAAAATAAATTCTTAAAAATTAACGTTAGAGTTATATCGTTTTAAGATATATTTATTTCGATTTAATAAAGAGTTCGATATCGTAGCGATAATAAGTTTCTTTCTTTAAAAGATAGAGAAATTAAAATTATAAAAGATTAATTCGTTAGCGCTTAGTAAGCGACCTTAATTAATATAAGAGATATATAGTCGATACGATAATAATTTCTTTATTAGATATTAAGTTCTAATAGAACTAATTTCTAAGAAACACGAAAACCCTAGGGTATGCGAAGAGAACATATAATCGCCAAGGCCCCATTAAGGCCTTAGATTATAAACCCCGTCATGACCCCGCAATGGGCCCTGGACCCATGAATAGCCGGCGCTAATACGCATGCAGCGCTAGGCCTGACAGCTCTCTATTTTCACAAAAATAAGAAGAGAAGAACTAGTCTTAATACTCTACTTTTATAAAAAGAGATATCGTTCTCTTATCTATATTAGACGCTTCGAGCGTAAGCTAGTTAATAGTCTCTATTAAGTTCACTTCTTCGCTTTTAATATACTTTAGTTTAAACGTTATACGTAAAATCTTAAACCTCTTTCTCAGGGGATAAGTTCCAATCACTTTCAGCACATTCTACGAGAGCCCAGCTATATTCTAGTAAGGCGCTACTGCAGCGAAGATGATAACGTTGTGACACGGCGATTTAAATGGTTCTTGGCACGATTTCAGTAAGTCTGCTGTTTCTGCAGGAGAATTATGAACGTGTGCAACTTGCCGATTCGATAGTGGAGTCACGTGATGTAGAGTTGTTTTGCCACATCTTCTGACAGCTGGTATGAGGCAAACTCTGTGCATACCCTGATATGTCTCAGCGGTTTGCAACAGTTATGTAACGTAGGTCATGGTTGTTCGACTGAAAATGTTGCAGATAAGGTGTATGAGATGAAAAGGATCAGCCATCGTCTCCCGTTGAGATCTTGAACTGCCGAATACTGGTGTACGGGGTTTTCAAACGGCTTCTGGTTGCTTGGGCGGATATAGGCTTCAATCGTCTTTTCTTCTCAGGTCCCATTTCTACATTTGGAGGTCAATTTGTTTGGATTAGTTATATGATATCTTAACAAATCATTATTTATGAAGCCGAATGGCGACTTGCTTTGTATGCTCCGTGAGAAAGAAAAAAGTCCTCTTCCTGGCGGCTGTGAAGCTCCGTCGCTTACTCTAACCGAAAAGTCTAGTCTACCTTTCTCGAAAATCGAAAACCTGACAACTTATACGAACTCAACGCCTCCCTTCGTTGATGTCTGAAGTCATGGATTGGTGATTCGATACCGGCTAGGATGTCCCCACGCTTGAAGGCTGCGCACCGACCTCGTTTCAAGGTCGCGATGCTGTCCGTTAGCCGTCCTCACCGGTCGTGAGAGTTGTGGTGGCTGCTGAGGAAGCAACCCCGCCGCTTCCAGGTCCTCTTCCGCCGGCAGATTCTCCATCTCATATTCACCAGGCGACATGGCCTCGCCAGATCTGGTCTTACGCAGAAGCATGCCGTTGGTCACCACGATTCCGTGTGAAGCTTTTTTGGCCATGTGTTCGTCCAGTGTTTTCATTTTGCCAAACAGCCAATGGTATACATCGAGACACCAGTCACCGATTGGCATAAGTGTCGGTAGACTGATCACGGTCATGGAGGTATTGACCTCGATGATACTCCACATCACTGCCTTTAGTTTGTAGTGCATGCCCTCTGATTCGGGTTCGTGCAGTCGTTCCCATAGGTAATAGAATCGAAGTCCAGAAAATGCGATGGTGCTGAGTGTTGAAAGTCGGTGAGAACTCATTCACGTCTGAAGATTGTAGGATACTTGGCTTACATCCAGCCCAAGGAGTACATCAAGATGATAAAGCACTTTTCCAAGCGTTTATTCGGTAATCTTGCTGTCCATGGAATTGGTGTGACTAGTATCAGAAGGTTGATGAAAAAGTGGAATGCCGACGTAGTTATGATTCTAATTCTGTACCGTTCGTTCGGACCAACGGTACAATATCGACTGAAGGGTAATCCTTCTCCAAACATAACCCAGAGTATCTTTATGCAGTCAATAGGCAAAGCTCTACTATCAAAAGGTCTTGACTTACTGATCCGATTGCCCATAATGTCACAAATTTTCTCAAGAACTTTATCCAGCAATCTATTACCCTGAAACCCCCAAAATGACGCGAGTACAGCGCTAAGACGGACAAGGAGGCCAGCACATGGGTCATTACCCAAAGGATGTGGGTTGCGTAGAAGATCCAACACGCCCAGTCTTGGAGAGCTTCTTTTGGGGAAGTGGATTTCATGTAAGTCGCGACTGTTTCATAAGTTAGCGGAAGCTCTCATAGTTGTCCAGACGGCAGTTCCACCTACAGCCGAAGTCGGTCAGAGAAATCGAAAGAGCAAAGATCTGTAGGCGTTCTGAGCAAGTGGTACTTTCCAGACACAGGTTTATTGTACTTCTGCAATAAAGCTCCACCAGTCGTCCCAGCATAGACCCTCCTTCCTGTCCGTTCGAGTCGCTTTCCGTTTACGTGCAACGGCACGAAGGACCGTAACAAAAAAACCGACGAACCCTGTGGCAATAGCGGTGTATTGAAGTTGATGCCAGTCTTTATTCCAGCTTGAAGGCCATTGCTGCTCCATAGTAGAGGGATGTTGGGTCCTAGGGACGCTCAAAATGGGGAATCCAGATGACTTGTAGGTTGAAGTATAAGATAGACCCAGAGGTCAAAAATTGAGTGGGATTTACCACTGATGTGGGGACTTAAAGCATTCTCGAAGGAATAGGAGTACGATGGACAGTACAGCAAGGCTCATTAAGGTGACCTGCATAGGTACCCGATGGCCAGTCATATGATACCGTTTTCGTACTATGCTGTTTCAGGTTTGTTTTAGCGAGTTCTTATGCACGTAGCACCGTCCCCGCTTGCTGCCACAATTATGCTTGGAGGCCGCGAACTTGACAGGATAGATATTCGTCTCACATTGCTGACTGGATAGCCGGATGTCAGTCACGGGGCAGAGGGTATGACAGACGCTCGGACCTGGTCGTGTCTAGGTGGGATGTCCTGGGGGCGCAAAATAGGGGCGCGACGTGGGATGCGGCCTCGAGGTACTGAAATTCTAGACTCGCCAGATACTTGTGAGGTGGGAAGTGAGGTGGCTCTTGCGAGATGATAAATGACTCACTTTTTTTTTGATTGGGGGATGGATTGAGGCGTGGTCATGGAAAGGATTTTGGCTCCTGCCTGCCTGAAGTCTTGGCAAGCACGGATCTAATCCGCACTCCAGAAATAGATATTATGTTCAGTATTCTTCTGCCAGTATTGACTGCGTCGTTTGAATATATATATCTTTACGAATAAGCCAAGGTTAATATTCATGTAGATGCAAATGAGCAATGAATCTGCTTAGCTCGATGATAGATTTTATGGCCTGAGATTCGCAACGCAATAGGAACGGCGTTTTAGAATATATATATTACTTTACATCTGCAAATTTAAAAAGTTCCTGCTGGATTCAAAATTGCTGATCGCGCGGCTAGGGCTGAAATCAAGAATTCCGCCGCATCAGCAACTCCATCAAAAATCCGCCCGAATTCCGTCAAGTCAGCAACTCAACTTTGCTATTAACACGATTTCAGCACAGTTAGCAAATACTACTTGCTATATTCACGATCAGTATTATTCACGTAACTCAGCCCTATATTCAGCCCTATAAGTTTTTTTTTTTGATCGACGACGAGGTTCGACAGCGATATGCAGCGACGATCCTCAACGCCACCCCGAAATAGACCCCGGGATCGTGAGTTTTAGATCAAATTCTCGCGGGGGTGATACTCGCGATAGTAGTACCCGAAGTAGTGCGTAACGTATATTATTAAGTACTTGCTACAGGGCCTTACGAGGACTTTACGCACAAAATTTAAAATTATTTACTTGCTAAATCGTGCTAATTTGTAAGGGGTTGGTTCGCTAGCGCTTAACAAGCGGCCTAATCAATATAAGAGACGTATAGTCGATACGATAATAATTTCTTTATTAGATACTAAGTTCTAATAGAACTAATTTCTAAGAAATACGAAAATTCTAAGATATGCGAAGAGAATATATAATTATTAAGATCTCGCTAAGATCTTAAATTATAAATCTCGCTATAATCTCGCAATAAATTCTAAATCTATAAGTAATCGACGCTAAGGCGTATATAGCGCTAGGTCTAATAATTATCTTCTCTCTTAAGTCTTAATTTTTAAATACTATTTAATATAATATTCTTATTACGTAATATAAAAAATCTTTAAATCTCGCGGGAAATAAGAAAAAGTACTCGTAAACGACGTTATTTTTATAATATTAACTTTAATTATTAGTAGCAAAAGATACGCGTTATAAACGCGCGTTAATACTATTATATATATAACGTCTACTAATTATAATTAACTCGATTCTATTATATTAATTTCTAATATATAGTATAGACTCTCTTTATAATATAATAATCTTAATAGTACTCTTCGAATATTAATAATTAACTTAATATACTACGACTAATTCTATTATTTATAAACTAATAATAATATAATCGCTAAGTATACGTAGAAGACTTATTAAAAAACCTTAATCTCTTTAAGTAATAAGAAAAAAGAGTTGTTTTAATACGCTATTATTTTTATAATATAAGATTAATATATTTATAATAAACGATATATATTATCGATAGTTTATTAAAGAATTTTTCTAGTCTCTTTATAGACGCGTAGAAGAAGTTCTTTTACACACGATATCGTTTCTATAGCGTATACTACTAACTATTCTAAAATATATATACTATACGTTATTTATTCTAGTTCTTAGTAAACTATTATTAAATAATTAATAACTATACTTCTATATCTCTCTATAGAGCTATTCTAGCTTCTATAATAGAAAGACGTAAAATTAATTTATTATTTATTAATAGCGATATCGATGATACGACGATTCGATTAATTAAAATTATTAGAAAAACTTTATTAACGATATATCGACGACGACGTCGTGAATAATAATTATTAACGTCTTTTAATATTAATAAATTTATCTTCGCTCTCTTAAAACTTTTCTCTTCTTTATAATATCTAATATATTTCTTATAAGTTCTTACTCTAACGCTATAATATCGTTCTTAGATATATTAATATTAATATATTATTAATTAACTCTTATTATCACGACTTCTTCTAACTTCTTTATTATAAGTATTATTAAACTTTTTTCGTCGCTACGCTAATATTAATATATACTAACACTTAGATAGCTTATATAATAATAATAACAAGTAAGTTTCTTGGCGCTTCGCTATCGCATATTAATATAAGATAATATTTATTCTCTCTTATTATTAATGCTTTATTCGCTTTAGCGACGATTATATTAGTATTAGACCTAGCGCTATATACGTATTAGCGTCGACTACTTATGAGTTTAGGGTTTATTGCGGAGTTATAGCGGGGTTTATAACCTAAGACCTTGGCGGGGCCTTAATAATTATATATTCTCTTCGTATATTTTAGAGTTTTCGTATTTCTTAGAGATTAGTTCTATTAGAACTTAATATCTAATAAAGAAATTATTATCGTATCGATAATACGTCTCTTATATTAATTAGGCCGTTTACTAAGCGTTAGCGAATTAATTTCTTATAATTCTAATCTCTCTATCTTTTAAAGAAAAAAATTTATTATTATTATAATATTAAATTCTTTATTAAATTAAAATAACTTTATCTTAAAGTGATATAACTTTAATACTAGTTTTTAAGAATTTATCTTAAAAAATTAAGCGATCTTAAAAAAACGTCTTAAGAACGTCTAAGTAGAAAATTATTATCTAAAATTAAAATAAGAATTAACTAAGTTACGAGCACGTAATAACGTATTACATAATTTAAATTTTTCTATTATTCTCGCTAAAGCGATAATAATTTTATCTATTATTTTATCTTTAATAAATATTTTAATTAAAGCGAAAATACTTTATCTCGAAAGAATATATTCTTATAAGAATAATAGTAAAGAGAAATATTTACGCTAATTTCGCGAAGTCGAAATTTAATTTCTTATAAGTTTCGAATATTTTATTATTAATTAAGCTAAGATTATTTATTATATATAATTCTTAAAAAACGATCTTAATATATAGTAATATAAATATTTTTAAGTCTATAAATTAAAGAAGATTATTTTTAAATTTTTTAAATTATTTTTATTTAACTTAATTATAAATTTAATAAATTATTACTTATTTATTTATAAAAAGTAAAAAGTAATAAAATAGCGATAAAATTAGAAGATCTTAGTTTTTAAGATTTATCTAAAAAAATTAAAAATCTATTTATTCTTATTTACGAAGAAGTATCGAATAAACTTTTTTTTAATTAAGCTACGATTTAAGTTAAAAAATAAGATTTTTAATATTAATAATATATTTAAATAAAGAAAAGAAATTCTTATTATAATAATTATATAGAAAATAATTTTAGAGCGCGCGCGTCTTAATAATGATAATTCTAGTTCGAAGTTATTCGAAAAATCTAATAAAGATAAGTCTTTAAAAGCTCGAATTTCGAAGTCTAATACGATTTTAAAAGATAGCGCTAAGTCTACGCGTATTTAAAAAGAGAATAAAAAACGTAAGATTAAGATCGCTAATAATAATCTTAAAATATCTAATATTTACTAATATTATTAGAAATTAGATTATTTAAAATCGAATTATCTTAATAAGAATAAATTAATTATTATCGTCGCGACGATATCGATAAAAAATAAATTAACTTTATAAGCGTCTTTAAAGCGAAGTAAGAAAAACGAATAATAGAGATAACTTCTTCTATTATTATGAAGAAATAAATTAAGCTATAAAATAATTAAAGATAACTTATTATTTTATTCGATTATAAAGTATATATTAATTTAATTACGTAAAAGTTCGTAATCTAATAAGATCTTAAATTATATATCGCTATCTTATCGTAGACGAAAGCGCTAAGCGAATAAGATATATATTACTATAGTACTTATTAGCTAAACTATTAGATAGTTAATAGCTGGAATTAAGGGCGATAGTATAGTATATTATTCTATATCGTAGATTAAGAAGATTTCGATATCGTATTAAATATACTCGCGTTATATTAATTATAGATTCTATTTAATTCTATAACGACGTAATAGCGATTTAAGATTAATATTAGAAAATTTTAAATTAAAGAATTAATTAAATTTACTTAGAAAATCGAGCGAGAATTAAATATATTTATAATCGTATACGCTACGATAACGCGAGACGAATAAAAGAATATCGATAATCTAGAGTTCTTAAGAGAATTACTAAAGTTTAAGAATATCTTTTCTAATAATATAATAAAAGTCTTATCTACGTTTAAGTAAAAGAATTATATTATTAAAATAAAGAAGAATAAAGAATTATCTTATAAATCTCTTTATAATTTATTTTAAATTAAGTTATCGAAGCTAAAACGATATCTTAAGAAGTTACTTTATAAGAGCTAAATTCGTTATTTAACTTTCTTCGCTAAAGTTCTTATTCTCTTTATCTTAAAGAAAGATAATAAATTATATCTTTACGTAAATTATCGAGATTTAAATATAATAATAATAAAGAATTAATATCTATTATCTTTAATTACTAAGACGTTAAATCGCTTATATAACGCTAAGATATTTTTAAAGTTAGATCTTAAGAATATCTATTATAGAATTTATATTAAAAAGAATAATAAATAAAAGACTACGTTTCGCACTCGCTATAATTATTTTAAATACTTAATAATATCTTTCGATCTTATAAATATATTAATTACATTTTAGATCTATATTAATAGAGTTCTTATAAATCTTATAAATATTACGTATATAATATATTTAAATAATATTCTAATCTATAGCGCTAAGTTAACGAAATATTAATAATACGTTAAATAAATACTTAAGCGATTACGCTAGTTTCAGCTATATATAAATCTAAAGAAATATTAATTTTATATTAAATCGATTAAGTTTCTAGAATTTATTATAATTATTAATAATATAATTATAGATTAAGAACGCGTTATAATAATTTAAGAATAGTTAATGTCGCGAAGCTATTAAGATATATAAGTTTTCTTAAACTTTGTAAATTTTTATTAACGCTTTATTTTTAAATACTTCTTTATTATAACGTTTTTTATTAACTTACTTAAGAATAATAAAATTAATAAAAAATTAGAATCGTTTAAGTAACTAGAAAACGCTAGATTAGCTTTTAAGTAACTTCGTAACACTTTTATATTTACGCTATTTCTATAATACTACGATTCTTAAAAGAAATTACGCGTAGAGACTAATATCTCTAACTTTAATATAAGAGCTATACTTTCGTAATTAAACGATAATAATTATTAGCGACTTATTATATTCTTTTTTAAAAAGATAATATTAGCGAAATAAAATTATAAAATCTATAATTAGAAATTACTTATTATCGTTATAGCGATAAAGTAATAGCGTTATTATTTAAAAGATAATACTTATTATATTAAGATCTAATTAAATTATAATAATTTTAAGAAATTTATAAAGTAAAAGAAACTTAACTTTAGATAGACTTATTAAGCGCTAAAGTTAGTCGCTTATAACTTTAAGATTTTTTATTAAATAGAAAAATTAAATTCTATAGATACGTTATCGCGACGATTAGACTATAAAGATCTATCGCTATTAAATATTAGATTATTATTTATACTTTAGAATAAATTTATTCTTTAGACTAGCGATAAGCTATCGTTACGAGCCGAAAAGATCTAATATATTTGATAGAATATCTTATACTATACCGTATTATATTATATTATAAAAGAATATTATAAGAAGATTATATTAGATTACTTATAAAGATATAAGATAGAAAATTACTAATATTATAAAATAGTCTGGGAAATTTCTAATATATATAGGGATATTTTATAATATAGATTATTTCTATATTAGATAACGAATAAGATAAGAAATTTTTAGATTAATATATAAGTTAGAACGAAATTAGCTTAAGTAATTATTAAACTCCGATACTTAATAAGTAATATTAAGATAAGCTTTCTTCTAATTTAATCTCGCTAAGTAAATATAACTATTCTAATAAATAATAATTAGAATAATAATTATAATTACGGGTCGGAAAGGTGTGGTATCTGTTGAATATAGTCGTTTTCAACTTTTTTTTAACTTTTTTTAAAAAATT
>JANQBS010000494.1:0-18730 GCA_033085395.1 Xanthoparmelia taractica | reverse complement strand
ATCTTAATATTACTTATTAAGTGCCGAAGTTTAATAATTACTTAAGCTAATTTCGCTCTAACTTATATATTAATCTAGAATTTTCTTATATTATTCGCTATCTAATATAAAAAATAATTTACATTATAAAATATTTCTATATATATTAGAAATTTTCTAAATTATTTTATAATATTAATAATTTTCTATCTTATATTTTTATAAGTAATCTAATATAATCTCTTTATAATATCCTCTCATAATATAATATAATACGATATAATATGAAATATTCTATTAAATATACTAGATCTTTCCGACCCGTACTAATTTGAGTAATTTCGTCCTAACTTATATATTAATTTAAAATTTTCTTATCTTATTCGCTACTTAATATAGAAAATAATCTATATTATAAAATATTTCTACATATACTAGAAATTTCTTAAATTATTTCATGATACTAGTAATTTCCTATCTTATATCTTTATATGTAATCTAATATAATTTCCTTATAATATTCTTTCATAATATAATATAATATAATATAATATAAAATATTTTATTAAATATACTAGATCTTTCCGACTCGTACTTCTTATTTATATTTCGAAGTTAAACTTTATTTAATATATTTAATTTTATAGCGAGACGTTTAAAATCTTAATAAAAGTTACTAAACGAGAGATCTTTTTACTTTAAGATCTTATACTTATAAGCTTTATTTACTTTATAATTTAAGTTTTTAAATAACTTCTATAAATTATTTAAAATTTTATTAATAATTTAATAAAGATTAAAGCTTAGACGATAAGATCGAGTATAGATAACTTTAGCTACTTTTTTATTAGTACGTAACTTAACGTAAATAATTCTAATTATCTTATTATCGAAATAATCTTAATTAATCTTTAACTTATTAGATATTTAACTAATTTAATTATTTTATTAAGATTCTTTATCGTCGATTAATATTAAAGAGTAAAAAAACTTTTTAAAGCGTCTAGCTAAGATTTAAATCTATATTAAATTAATAAATTTTTTACGAGATCTTCGAAGTTAATATTAAAGATTCTATAATTATTATTATAGATAATTATAAGCTAATTAAATTCGATTTAGTATAATACTAGTCTTCTTCTTCTTCTTTATTCTTTTTTATATTTTAGCTTATAATTCGAATTTTCTTTAAATAAGAAATTATATAATTAAGTAACTTTTATCTCGAGATCGCGTTACTCGCGAAGTTTATTTAGAATAATTAAGAACTCTTTAAAGTTCGTATTAGTTTATTAAATTAATTATTTTTAAGTAATTATATTTTAGACGAAGATAAGATTCTTAAACGCGCGAAAAGTATTTCTAAATAATATAGATATTTATCGATTTAGAGTATTTTTAAGATAACGTTCTAAATTAAAAAGTAGCGTAGAATAAATTACGAGATCTATTCTCGTCTAAGAATCTCTCGCGTTTTATTTCGTATTATAAGATATTCTATAGAGACTATAAATAGATCGTTAAGTGTGTGATATCAAGATATCGTTTAATTTTATAAGAAAATAATAATTTTCTTCGAATTTTTAAATAGAATTACTTTTTTACACAAAACTCGCTCGAGTCGAAATTAAAATTAATATAATAAGAATAAACTTAATTAAGTTTATAGTAAGTGCTTTAGATCGATTAAAATATAAGTAATAATTATTTAAATAAGATATGCTTATAAATAAATAGATTTTAGAGAACGCTCTATTAATATAAGACGTCGAGAAGTAAGTTATATAAATAATTCTTATTCGAGTATATATACGACTTTAACTACTATATTAATTAATAATAAAACGACTAAATCGTATTAGAAATACGTTTAGAGTATATTAATCGATAGATTAATCGCGTAACTTATAGTCGCGTCGCGGGATTAAGTATTAAGTGTTGAGATTATATTACGCTATTAATATTTAATTGTAAAAAGACACTTCGTATAATTTAAGAGCTATCTTATTATAATTTCTTTAATCTCGCTTACTTATAAGTTTTTAGTAATTTCGTATAATTTAGATCTTTTAATAATACGTTCGTATAATTTAAGAGATATCGATTTTAAAATAATGCGTATTAGTGTCTTTTAAAGTCGTTAATTATATTATAAACGAATTCTTTTAGCTCGCACGATTTACGAGCGTAATAAGAAAATAAGACTTAATTTAATATTAGAACTACAATTAGAATTACGAGTCGAAAAGGTGTGATATCTGTTGAACATAGTCGTTTTCAACTTTTTTTCAACTTTTTTTCAACTTTTTTTAAAAAATTATATCTTTTTAATCTATTTATAGAATTTTATAATTATATAAGCGTTCGCTTAAGCTTTTTAAGTATTTTTAGAATATAAAAAAAATATTATATAATATATTTATTAAAAACCCAATAAGAGTATGGGATATCCTATACCTTTCGATATGGTATTCGAAAAACTGGTCCCATACCATCAAATATACCACACCTTTCCGACCCGTACTATTAATTTATTATTATCTTTTTAAGCTAATATACTTTAGAATTTATCTATAAATAGATTCTTTTAGAGAATTAATATTTTAAAACTCTAAAATACTTAACTCTATATATAAACTTATTTAAATATTCGCTCTTAAATAGACTCTAAATTCTTTAATTATAATTGAGAATCAAGTATATATCTTAGGGTTTTTAGATCCAGGATTTAGAAAAGCGTACTTATTAATATAACGTATAAGTGTTTCAATAGTCTAATTATTAAAGAATAAATAAATATCGCATATAAATTATCTGGAGTAATGATACTGGGTAATTAACTGTGATTATTAATTTATAATTACTTGATTTTTATTGCTTTGTACTTAGGCAATATCTAGGGCTTTAAGGGATATTCTTTTAAGATCTCAAAAGGTCTAGAATCCTTCTTTACGTGATCTAGATCATTGGACGTCTTATTACGAGGCATAATGTTGATTTATATGGCTATTATTTGATCTTGGGACGCGTTTTTTCTTGATGGTTGCGGGACGGAGAGTAGGGCTGAACCCCTGAATTTTGGACCCTGCCAGCGGATGGGATAGCGCTGGGGAACGTCCGGGGGCCTATCTAGGTCTGCTGATTATCTGGCTGGGCCTACTGGCTGCTGACCCTAGCGTTGGGACGGCCCAATCATCTATCTACAGTACTGCTTGATCCCGGTGTGTATGCCTTCATGAATGAGAGCACTAATCCAGAAATCCACTGACTGGTCTGATAATCTTAATTTCAGCCATTGTCTCTTATCCCCGTACGCTGTGTAGACGTCAATTTTAGCCCTCAAGTCTTGTTCGTACTCCACAAGTAAGTCCTTGTCGAGATAGTATTTGTAGATGTTGCTTCGTCCGGAATTACACCAAAGCCGACCTTGTAGCACAGAGCTGATTTCAAAGCCACATTCTTACGTGAAACATATGGATGGCGATGGGAGACAATGCTTTCAAGCTCTTTTACTACAATTGCACGAAGCCTGAAATCAACGGCATTGAAACAGCATACGAGCTTGCTTTGTCAGCTTGAATAGCTCTCGAAAGAAGCACACTCACTTAGACGCAGGTTTTTCCTCTTGCGAACCTCATCTTTGTGGATGGTTCTTGATGGTGGTAATGCCGGTGGGGGGGGTCAGCAGGCGGCAAATATTATCAGTTGGAGGCCCTTACTTTGGTTGAGATAGAAGAGATAAAGCATGGTCAAATCGTTTGCGTACCGGGTTCAGCCGGCATTGAAGGGAGCTCACAGCTTAGAATATACCTTGCCATCACGGTCCTGTTGTCGCTGGCGACCATCTGTCTATTGGTGTGGCTAGAACGGGCAGGATCACACATCTTTCATTCTCCAATCGCGCTCAACATCATCAGAAACCATGGTTGAGCCTTTCGAAGAGGTGCGCCGGGAACTCTACAAATTCAACGCAAAATCATTGCAAGACATATATCCCAGACAGCGTATGCCTCGAAACTTCTGCGCATAAGACCAGACGCTACGAAAACTTGGCTGTCCCTCCACTAGCTTCCGCGCACAGTGCCTGATTGTATGCGTATCAATGTATATTCAGTGGTCCTGGTCCAGCTGGGACAAGATGCCGAGCCCGAGACCTCTTGAGATATCAGGGCGCGCTGGTACAATACTAGTATCTAAATGCTACATCATTATCAAAGTAGAGCAACGTAAAGCCGGTCTATCCTTTTATTATTGTATCTTATTGAACTAGCACATGGCTTGACGAGGCTGGTGTTTGATTTTGGTTATTACTTTTCGTTACTGCTGTACCTAAATAATAAATCCTCCCGATTGTTAATACAGGGTGATGTCGCCTTACTACAGTCAACTCTCGTTACAGCTGAATCGGATATAACGGAATTTTCGTTTAAGCGGAACAATTCGCTAGCTTTTCCGAAAATCCTCATACAAATAACGGAAAATCTCATTATTAGATACAACGGAGTTTTTTTTTTGACTTATAACGAAATCAAGATGAATCCTCCCCCTGCTAAAAGAAGTCGAAAGATTATTTCAATTAGTCAACAAAAGGTCTTACGAGACTAATACAATAACGATTTTAATAGCAAATAGTCTTTAAAGTCTACTAGTCAATAATAACTGAAAACCTACGGCTACGAACTAAATATCTTAACATGTGACGAGATTCTTTCTCAACAATAAGCTCATTTGAATAACAAACCAATTCTCGTATAACGAGACTTCTATAGATCTCGAGAGGTCAAATAAGTTATTCTTAAGAATACTTTATTTGAGTGAGAACAACGTTACGAGATCGATAACAATTTACTTATAGGCGTAATTCTCCGCGAAAAAGCTGGTTAGTTCTGAAAAGAACTATCTTGCTATCGAGGCCTTTCCCAGCCTAGGCTATCAGAAGGCTGAATTACTTGATTCAAGAATCGTCACAATATTCGTCAACGAAATAAACATGGCAAGACTAAATCCGCTAATAACAGTGAGATCACGACTGAGATTATAGCTGAAATTCGTGAGATTAGCAAGTTCTACAATCCCGACGATATCTATAATATAAACGAAACGAGCTACTTCTGAAAGATAATACCTAATAGAAGTCTTGAAATCGAGCGCACAAGTGATCAAAAATAAGATAAAGCTCGGGTCACAGTTGTATTGACCTGCAATGCTACGAGAACTCGCAAACTTTCAATATGATTCATTAATAAAGCAGCACGTCCTTTCTGTTTTCGAGAGACTGATATTAAGAGATTAAAGTCTCTCGGGGCTGTTTAAAGGTACAACTCGACTGTCTGAATAGTTAATAAGATCATGAAAGAGTACTTAGAATAATTTAATAACTTGATGGATCGATCAACGCTTCTTTTAATAGATGATTTCAGTGCTCACGTTCTGGCATGAGAGTCTTTCTCAGGAGAATCCGCTACAAAAAGCCTAAAACAAACTACTGTGATATGGCTTCCCCCCAATACTACGTCGTTGCATCAACCTCTAAATCAGAGAATTATTCAAAATTGAAAGACTCATATACGTCGACAATTTATTCGTTTCATAATAAAATCATTTGATAGCGGTGTTAATCCCAAGACAAATATGCACATCTTACAAGCAATTCGATGAGGAATCTCAGCCTAAGAGAATAACGTTAAGTCAACTACAATCAAGAATTACTAAGTTCGATCGAAGGTCTACGATTAATCTGGATCAGAAGAGATTTATAATAACAAGTGAACTAATTCACAAGGTCTATTGAATTCCATTGTTAAAGACTTAATAGCTCTAAAACATCAAGGCCAGATTCGGGAGCGTATAAGTATTTAGGCCTTCTTGAACCCCGTTACGAAACGGGTTTATAATCAAGATGAGAACGTATTTGAGATTATTATTACTCGCTATAATAACGAATAAGAGGCTGAATTAGATAAAGAGATAAAAATAGTTTCACAAGTATTAGTTACAGAGACTCTCTCCGCCTTAACAATTTTAAAAATCTATAAAAAACAGCAGAGGACTGAAGATCCGACTCTTTCAAAGACTCTACGTACTTAAGAGAGAGAGTTAGGTCTTATAAAGCAGACTAATATGCGTCAAGGTAAATTAGATAGCTAATTTGAGAAGAATTTAACTAAAAAATAGTAGCAATTTTTGAAGCTAGCCAGCTAGGGCTAGGGTTATTTATTAGCGTACTTTCGATACAAAGAAATTTTCGATTTAACGGAACAATAAGCCTGATTTTTCGATTCAGCTATAACGAGAGTTGACTATACAATAGAGATTCCAACTAGTTTATCCGCACCTCCGAAATTTTACCGCGCTCTCACCGAATTTATTCTTATTATATTAGATTATTATTTAATAATTATAGATTATAAAGATCTTAGACTTAGTATATATATTAACTTATATCTTTTAATATATTATTTCAAATTTAAGAATTATATCTCTTATAGTTCTTATAGTATAAGATAAAAAAGAAGATAGAGATAGATTTTCTTGAATTTTCGCGAAAATTCGCGTTTTTAAAAACAGACTTAATAAATATCTAAATAAGTAAAGATCTATACTTTAAATAGATTTTAAATTTTTATATAATAATATTAATAAATATACTAAGCTAATATTAGAATTCTAAATAATATAATATTTCTTTTTTAGAGTTTAATGTAAATCTTAATATATATAAATTAAATATTAATATTTTTTGAATCTCTTTAAAGAAAATTAATGAATAATATTTAAAGTATTATATATTCTAATTTTATATTAATTTAATAGATATTCACGTGGTAATATAGATTTGAAATAAAAATTTAATAGGGTGCGGATAGACTTTTTGGAAACTGTTGTACCATTGCCCGTCTAATTTCGCGGGAGATCAGAGTCAGGTGTTGGGATAAGTGGCAGTGTAGAAGAAAAGACGCCTTCCTTTCATTCCTACGAGCGGTTGTGATTGGCGATAGTCAGATACAAAAAATTCATCATATCGTGAGAGTAGAGGAGTAGAGTAAAGTCAGGGTATTGTATTTATCGTCGTCAGGCGTTATCGAAATTTCCAATCTCAAATATCTCCTCCGCTGGGTTGTTCTCAAAGAACCAACTCATCTTCGCCCGCTCCTCCATTACCCCAGCCTTTAGCACCGCCGTTCCAGCCCCTGTCCTAGTTTTGTACCTCCTCTCCTCCTTCCCAACGCCCTTTCCACTGCCATCCTGATCGTACTTCCCATCGCTCTCTTCATTCCCCTCCCCATCACTGACATCAATTCTCCGCATCAACATCTTCTCCATTCCATACGCCAGTTCCAAGTCTTGCACATTACCGGATTTCGAACCTCACGCCGCTTGCAGGGTCATAATCCTCCAAGCCTGCACTACTCTGCAGGCCATCATCGAGGGTCCTATAGCGGATCAGGTCAACCTCTTCACCGGGCCCCAGGTCCTCGAATTTCCCGCCCAAGGGTTGAACTAGTCTTTGAAATGAGGAGATCTCGGATTTTCGGGCGGCGGCGAGGGTCGTCCAGGTAGAGAAGGGTGGAGGCGGAAGATAGATTGCTATAGGGGGTGTGGAGGTTGAGTGAGCGGATGAGGTTTGGGAGGAGGGCGACCGGGGACCGATGACTAGGGTGGCGTTTGACTGGTCAGGGCTGGGTGGAGGAAAAAAGTGCACACTACGGTCTTTGGCAGACCAGGGAAGAAGCAGTGGTTCGAGGAGTATTGAGACGTATGATCTGCCTGAGTTGCTCTTATCATCGAAGTTCTCGTAGGAGTCGTCTAGTGTGACTGTTCGCCGACGAGGAATGGCTGTATTGCTAACATCTTTGCTGGTAAAGGGAAAGAGTGAAACATTATAGACGTTGAGTTCGCTGTCGCTGACTGTTATGTAGGCCTCCTTCGGCTGCCAGGTCACGGCGAAGGGTATAATCTTGAATGAGGACCGGGTTAAAGGACCGAGGCTGAATCGCACCGAGAGAATCAGCCTAGGGAGTTCTTGTATGTTGTGGTCTGATATTTTGGAAGTCATGAGTCGCACGGTGGTCTGGAGCCCGCCTTCGCGATTTCTACTTGCGCTAGTGGAGTCGGATGCGCTTCTTCGTTTCGGGGCGGGAGTTTCGAACGAGATGATGTGTAGGTAGAACCCACAGGGTGATATCTGCAAGCAGGCTAATATTCTCTGTGTTGTTGCAAGGTGTCAGAGACATGCAACCCTGGCAATTGCTAAGATGATAACCTACTCTGGGTCTTCGCTGAGGGTAAGGGATGGATGAACGAAGAATCGGCCTTAAAATCTCCGAATAGTAACTTGTCACGGCCGAGCAGCCACACAATGATGGGGCCAGTAGGATGGAAGACTGGTGGCGAATCGAACATCAGAACATCGGACTTTCGGGAAAAGCGGTACAGCTGTCGAGGTCGCAATTCACTGCTATCAAGCACCACGAGATCCTGCACAAGAGCAAGATCGTCATACGACACCGTTCGTCCGCCTCGCTGATTCCAGTAATATTTCTTGGTGAGCGCATGTTGAGGATCTCGCTGCAATATGTCAGCGCTGTCCGGAATCGAACTACTCGAAGATGTACGGGCCACAGGGATGTGGTCTCCAGGAGTCTCGTTTTCCTCACCAACGTCCGAGAAGCTCAGCTGGTAATCTGAAACCTTAGAAGTATCTGAATCGAAATCTAGACCAAGTTGTTTATGGGAGGAATAGTCTTCCTTGTCAGATAAAGAGACTAATGAACTCTGAGATACGGTCTCAGAATGTCCGGAAAGAAGACTATGCACCTCCGCCTGTATCGAAAGATTGCCTTGCGAGTTGAGATCGAGATCTTCAGCTAATATGTGTCGACTCTAGGTGAGAAACATCATCCTCGAGATCCAGGATCTTACGGCCATCGATGTATTGACTTTCCTGTCTGGGCGCTCTTCGTCGAGCATATGCGATCACAGAGTCCCGACTAGCAATCTCCTCCCAGTATCCTATCATGTCGTCTGACTCTAAGTTTCATGGCTTCAAGGTCCGTGGATATACCGGTCGCGTTGCTAGACCACAGCGATGTACCCAGGCGCATGTAACGAAGGTCATTTGAGAACGCTATCACCGCTGGCCGGTATCTCGAGAAAATTTCTGGGATGAGACCAAACTCCTGTGGATCGGGTGCGGAGTAATACAAGTTGGATCTTCCCAATGGGAGCTGTGGGAACTCATGCTTTTGTTCCATGAAAGCCCCCTTGTCCCCATCAAGGTCCCATCGCTCAAGTGTTATAGTCGATGTCCCTGCGGATTCTTCGCCTGCTTGCCTGTGATTACAATTAGGACAGTTGCAGTTAATGAGAACGGAAGACCTGGGCTCTGCAAACAGACATCTTCCGAATCAAGAGCAACTGAAAGACCCTCTGCAGAGAGCATGTGAACCGAAGCTTTGAGATCGGAGAAGAGAAAGAAATTCTCGTACCCATCAGTTTCTAGCACAGCTAGCATCAGTTGCCTGCCGTCAGGAGACATCGTATGTGTATAGTGAGCATTGCACCGCTTGTTAGAGCCACACTCTCCCACAAACATGAAGCTCGGGTATCGCTCAAGTTCCTTGGCCTTTGAGACGCAATTCGTTAGCCCTAGCGCTCCCCAGAAACAGCGGTCTATCTCCGCGTTAGCGGCCCACAGAATACCCCGCTTTAGAAAGTGTCCCCATTCCCCAATGTATTCTTGATAGCCAGAGACTGTCGCATTCCCAGTGCGTGAGGTTGCGAACCATGTAGGCAAGATTTGCTGTCTAGCCTCTGGCAAATGCTCACGTCTTGAGCCTTGCTGGGTCCCACCAGTCAGATAGAGATTTTGTACCTGGATCCACACGTAGAAATTGAGCGACTTTAGGAATACATCCAGCAGTGTGTTGTCACTTTCCGTTGGTTCCACGTCGTCATAGTGCTGATACCAGAATTCTGCAGCGTACAGAAGTAAGTTTTGACCTTTTGGGTCGTGTACAGTGCTGACATCGAAATTTGAGAGTGTTCTTTTCATCAGTAGATGTGAGTATTTGCGCTGCAAGAGGTATCTTAAACAGCTTTCAGCAATTGTCCGGCTGCTCACGTACGTTTCGGATTTTGGTGAGAAGTCAGACTCGGGCTAAACTTCAGAGTCATGTCTTGTAGCGGATCTGAATGCTTCCTGAGGAAATCTCTTACTAAGGAGTCCGACAATTGAATTTGGCCATCTTCCGCATCGGGCGAAGAATCGATACACTCGATCAATGGTGAACAGAACTCAATTACTTTACTTTTCAAGGGCAAGGCACCACTGCTCAGGTTATCACCTAGATTGACTCGGAGTATTACGATGGCTTCTCTCAACTCGGACACTCGAAGCGATCTCTTCGCGAAAGTGACAATGGACAAAACTCTTCTAAGAACCACTAGGTTAATAGACGAGCATTTGGCGTAATGTTAGCGCCACTGACCTAACAAGATTCCAACGAGAGTTATCCCTTTTATTCAATCTCTCAATAAGTCCTGCGTAACATTGATCCACGGAGCGAGGAAGCCGATCAAGAATGAGCATTTTCCGCTCGTCCTCACTGATGGCGGTGTCTAGAGCCTCGATCATGTTACTAGCCCAAAGAAGCATCCCTCGGTGTCGCCAAGAACCATACTTTGAAACTTGGATATGAAACTCAGGTCTCCTTCACTGATGATGGGCACCAGTATACCCTTCGTCTTGGTCCCCATCCCTTGTCGCTCACACTTGGTTTGGAGTTTCTCGATACAATATTCGATGTCTTCCAGACCATTCATTTGATCCGAAGCCTGCAGCTCCTGTATGAATTTGAGTTTTTGGCTCTTCTGCTTCTTTTGAAGTCCAGCAATATGAAAGGCATTTTGGAAAGCGGAAGGTTTGCCGAAACTGTTATCGCCGAGGTTCATATCTGCCATGCTCTTTGTCCAAGGAAAAAAAGGAAAGAAGGCGGAGGGTGGAGGTATCAATGAGATGGGAGTGCAGGAAAGATGCGGGTAGGGGTATTGCAAAGCATGAGATCAATTCGTGAGCACTGTTCTATGTTATGCCACCGACCGATTTCAGCCTCGTCAGGGCGACCACGCAGTCACTGTCCCACACATGCAATCCGCGCTGGTAGCGCAATTAGCGGAGCCATATTAGTTGTTAATACGCCTTTGGGACACCAGCTATGACGTGTTGCGGAGGCAGTGAAGAATTGCGCCGAAGCTTCAGCCTGCTCTTACTAATCTATCATATACACCATGAGCCTACTCCCTCAATTACCATCGAACAACTTCCTGGTTGGCTTTTTTATTATCCTCAGTAGCTAGGTAAATGAACTGAGGCTAGCGCTGCAGCATGGGTGTGCAATGTTTGCCAGAGGGCGCTGATAATGCCCCAAGGATTCCCATAGTTCGAGCTGATGAAGTGGTAAGAACCCCACCCGACATTAACGCTCAAAGACTCACATTGAGTAGTACGATGAGTTCGTAATGACCCCCAACCGTTGAACAATACCTTGAAAGCCTGACGCCAGCACAGAAAGCAAAGAAAAACCGTCTTCATCCCGTCAGCTAATAGGTCCAATGTTAAAATATCAAGTAGATATGTGTTGGTCGTGCGATGAATCATCACGAAGAATCCACCTTTCCGAACTATGGTGGATATCAGGGGCCGTTCCTTGCTCAAGGTGCTCATGGACTTCTTCAAAGATGCTGCGGCCATGCGTCTGAGTGAGAACCCACCGTCCATCGAACCAAATACCTTGTATCACGCTACGACAGAACTAAGGTTGCGGAAACGGGAGGAAGAGGCAGTTCTGCCCAGGGAAAACCAGGATGCTACCTTGATTGTTGAGCTCGACGCAGCTTTGAAATTCATCAGCGAAGAATTCGCTTTAGAAACACCACGTATTGAGGGACTCGAACAGAATAACGAAATCACCTTTGACTCTTTGTGGGCCGTTTTGCCGCCCAACGAGTTGATCTTCGCCACTGACCAGCTTTCGCAACCCTGTGTCTACCGCTCACTCTACCACCAGGTCGTTAAAGAAAGTCCGGTAGAGAAGGTTTATCTGGCGATATTTTGCAACAACGTGGACTCTGACGGGATAGAGTTTGGGACTACGGAGCCAGTGGCCCTAAAGATACAGGAATTCCCGGGATCAAAGAAGATTGCGGAGCTATCTGTGTTTCCACTACAGTTCCATCCCAGGAGAGAGGAATTTCGTCGAAACCTCATCGAGAGAGGTCAGAAGAGAATTCACATACAAAAGAGACATGTAAACAACTACAAAGGGCACGCATTGACAGAGAAGGAGGTGCTGAACGACTTGGTTAAGGAGAAGGTCAACTTTCACGGCCGGGTGATTATTAATCATGCAACCTACTATCAGATTATCCTCAAGAACAAGATGGTCCCAAAGATACTAGTGGCTATTCCGGTAGAAGCACTTACAGAGGACCAGATTCTTATGCTTCCCTCGATGCTGTACGGATTTAGTCTTGGAGACAAGGTCTGGGGTGGCTTTGCAGTTTCTCGACTTTCTAACATTGAATGGGATGACACTGTCTGGGAATCTCTTGTGTTACCGCGGACGAAAAAGGACTTGATTCGCACTCTGGTCAAATCACACGCCAGAAACAACAGCGGCTTTGACGATGTTGTGAAAGAGAAAGGCAAAGGACTAATCGGATTATTCACTGGGCCTCCTGGTGTTGGGAAGACGCTTGCAGCTGAGGCAGTTGCCGAACTTGGTCAAAAGCCTCTGTACATGCTTAGTTCGGGAGATCTGGGCGACCAGCCAGATTTTATGGACGCGAAACTGAGAGGTGTCTTGGAGCTTACGCAAACTTGGGGTGCTGTTCTATCAATCGATGAAGCAGATGTCTTCCTCTCCAAAAGAGACAACACCAGCATGACGCGCAATGCGATTGTGTCCATCTTCCTACGACAGCTTGAGTATTACCAGGGAATCCTCTTTCTAACCACAAACCGCAAGGAACATATCGACGAGGCTTTCAAAAGCCGCGTTCACTTCTGTCACCACTATGACGACCTTGATTCCGGTGCACGAGAGAAGATATGGCGGGGCTTTCTACATAAAGCCGAAGCGAATCCCAGAGTCACGATATGGATCGATGAGCGGGGCTATACTGATCTCTTCTCAATGCCAATGAACGGACGGCAAATTAAGAATGTCATGAAAATGGCCCAGTTTATGGCTGCAGAGGAGCAGACTCCCATCACAATCCAGAGCATCAAATTAGTTGCGGGCTCGCTGCAAGATTTCGACTTCTGAGGACTGATTATCTTTCCATTTTGCTCATGTGTGCATGTGCCGCTTATTTCGTTAGACTAGCATATATAACAAGACAAAATGCTTCAAGCTGAAATATTAAGTATTCATACGAGTCGCGAATGAATGATCTAGATCTGGTACACGGAATCATCGAATGCTTCTTGCCGGAAATAATGCCTAGTCTACTTCCTTGATTTATGAATTATTGGCCCTGAGTTCACGCCGCTGGACCCTGCTTGCCTAATCTGCGCTACGTACCAAAATTTTGCTTTACGCAGACTTATCTCATTGGTCTGATACATGTACGGCGTTTTGGTCCGAAACGCCTTGTTTTGGTGTTCTGCATCGCCCTCAAATTAGTCTATAGGCAGAAGCTGCCCACAAAGTGTGACACACCAAGAAGGCTGAGCACGGACGGACGAAGACACGGGAGGCTGCGCGGGCTGTTGGTAGCCTTATCTACTGGCTTGGCTGTGATCTCAGCCTCAATTGGCCTACCCGGGGAAATCAATCTCTGCCGAGTACTTAGATAAGGTACTTTCTGGGAGTATACCGTACCGCTAGAAAGTACAAGCGATGAATTGTTTTTGCTGCAAGTCTCAAATTTTTTGATCCATGTACCACGCACAAATGGTAAATACGTGGCATAGATAGGCAGATCCGACTCATTTATTAAGTAAAGATATATGTGTGGATTTTTATGATAGCGCCAAGGCTACTCTATACAAAGAAGGATCTCATTACATGTACAGTAACTAATTCTTGGTCATGTAATATATTCTAGCAAGGGCATCCGAACAGCACCATATTTACAATGTGCCTCTAGGGGATCCGGCAGCTCTCTACGATTGATTCTAACGAAATCTCTAAGTCTTCCGGCCGCTCTTCTAGATTCTCACGCTACCTTCAGCACCGCTAAAGGCTACTCCTCCAATAACCTCTAGTCTAATTAACAGAGAACCTAGCGCTCTACTAGCAGATAGCGACTAACCAATGCGAAAGAACGCACTAGCTGGCAGTAATCTGGTATCAAAATGGTCGCTGCGACAGGCAACGATCCACCGACAGACGATAATCCGTCGACGGGGGGCATCTTCACACTGGAAAGCGCTCAGGCCTGCTTCTTCCCGGAAGCAGCCATTGGAAACTGGCATACTCCGTACAGCCGATCCTTTGATGTAGGATTCTGTCGCTGCAAGTTTGTCTTGAAAGTTAAATACCAAAGAAAAGGTGTAGCCGAGCTGAAAAAGGCGTCCTGTGTCCTTGTAGGATCATCGTGCGCTCATCTCACCTATGACCGCGGCTAAGGCAAAGCAACCATGTGTCAGATGACCATCTTTCATCAGAAGTTCGAGATCCGGAGACATGGGAAGCAGGACGTGCTTCCTACGCCGTAGATTTTACTGCACAAGGTACATAAGAAATGTATGAAAGCTTCGGAAATTCTCAGGGCACCTAAATTACGGCGGTGTACCTACATTAATCTCCGTTTTCCGGGCTTACATTAACTCAACGCAGCAATCTCCACCTAAACGATTAGATCTCCTTGTGTGACGTACATTTCAGGGAATCTCACTGTGTGTGTCCAATCAAGTCCCTACTGTGTCTTCCTTCTGAAGTCGGACAGCCCTTGAATTTCACTAGGCTTGAGCTGTCGGAGAACCAGCTTCTTTTCTCCTTGTCATTCCATACCACTGGTTTCTTCACTCCCTAGTATCACGATTTGTCTGTTTTTGACGTTGCTACAAGCGGCCAACATGGATGCAAATATGAGTGTACCTATAGCAGCCCTTCCAACAGAAGAGCCAGCTCTTTACGAGGGCAGAATTTCTCGAACAGTTTTAGAGGTCTGTCGGATCTCCAGTTTTTTGTTCTCATCTTTGATTAATGATGGACAAGAGGCAGGCTCTTTTTGGTGTCTTCTATGGCCTGGCCATAGTTGTAGCATCGATTCGCTTGATACTACAGGCGAGGGTTAATCGTCGACTGTATCTAGACGATTACATCCTCATCTTCGCTTGTATTTCTCTTACCGCGGGCACTGTGTTAGGCTATGCCAATGTTGGAAATCTCTACTGGAGCGAGGGACTCAACTATAACCCAACACATATTTACTACCTTCTTGAGGAACACGTTGACGTTGCCGCCCACATCGACGTTTATGAGGGACTGGGCTTCAGCTACCCGACCTTACTATGGATCACGATTTTTGCCATAAAACTTGCCTATCTGGTTTTCTTGAGACGACTGATCGATCGAGTATTACCATTGATCATGTATTGGCGAATCGTTCTCGGAGTTACTATTGTCTCTTTCCTCGTCTGCGTCGTATCCATGTATTTGGGATGTATGAAACGGGGCTTGAAAGCTGGTAAGCACGTTGATGTCTGTCCTCTCGCACTGAACTGAATTCTTAAATCAGCAATTTGCCTCCAGCCTGTCTATGTCCACCGTACTCTTGACCTGGCCATCTTGAACATTGTTCTCGACATCAGTACAGACCTGATGCTCGTCGCTATACCCATTCGTCTACTTTGGTCCGTAAGAATCCGACCTTATCAGAAAGGTATCATTGGGGTTTTTCTCTCCTTGAATCTGTTCATGGTTATTACCGCCTCTATCCGGATATCCGGCTTCAATTTTCGCGGCAAATACGACTTCATCTGGTTCTCCCTTTGGCAAGAGCTCGAAGGTTGCGTTGCTGTTTCCATGTTCTCACTCACGGCCTTTCGCTCTGTCTTCGTTGCCTTAGAATCTTCGCGCGCTCGTAGGGAGGGCGCTAAGAAGCCTTGGTACTCAAGCACCGTCGCCGCCATCAAGCGCAACAAGGCCCGGCAACCCAGCGATGAGGAAGCTATTCAGGAACTGCCTCGGATCCCATCTGCGACGCTGACTGGCATGCGGACCTTCATTCAAGGCGGTCGCCATAAACGGACGAGTCGCCAGATAACCGGCTTTACGTCCACATATGGGGGAGAGCCTGATGAGTGGCCACTCTACGATAGCCGTCCGGATGCGGAAGGAAACAAACGATGAAGGTGTCACAGCTCCGTGGAGCATTCTATGGTAGATTGGCTCTAGCAATTCCACCCGAACCCCGTACAACTGTAGCAACCTCAGATTTCAAGATTCCAAGTCTAAAATTCGGATCCTAGTGTTCATCTCTTCATATCTGCATATAGTTTCGCAACAATCATCGGGAAAATCGCAGCTTGTACAACGCATATCATGTAGTTGAAATGGCTCAACTCGTCGGTAAATGTTAAAAATTGTTACAAAGGCTTCTTCGTCTCAACAAACATCAAGCCAGCCTTGCGACTCGGGCGCAATTTTTATGCACACTATATCTGCAGATTGACCTCGAAAGATCTCAAAGAAGGCGCTCTGAAAGGCTGAGTCCTAAGTTACTTCGTATGTAGCATATTAGTTGTTTAGTGCCACGCCAAGGGTCTTGGGAGGATTATGAGATGACTGGTTTTTTCTCGCAGTCTATCTGGCTGATAGACCACAAAAAATATAGTCAGTTCCGGAAAGAGCTAGTAGTTTAGGGAACCTAGTCTCCGAACCAACAATTAATATGCTACATACGAAGTACATCAATGTCTAGAGGCATTTATTGTAGGTCCACGGTACGTTTACCGTTGGAACTCTACAATCCGAATTGAGCGGTAATTCGGTTGGGACTTCTCTGCAGCGTGGCGCGTGGATAAATGGCGCGCATCCAAGGCTTATTGCAACACCATGCAACACAACGTCACCTTGACCTTAGCAGCGTTACCCTTTGTACTTACCGAGAGATAATTACGACAGGCTGCATGCAACCTCACCTGCGGGGCTTTGCTGAACAACGCCGTATGCATTGCAAAACAAAAAGAAAAGCGGAGGTGAGCTGATCTATCACTCCAGATCTCATGCAGGATGTCGGCATATTGCGGCAAGGATGAAAGCGAAGGATGCATCATACCACTGCCTCGCGGCATGGTATTGGCTAAAGCTTAGCTGCAGCTACATTTTTCATTTCCCAGTGAGGCGGAGCAGCAACCCAATACGATGGATGGATTGGAAGCCTTGCATGTTAATGACGAGATGTTCTCATGAGGCACATATGCCTCATACGCAGACAACATCCTCCATGTCCTTCCTCAAGTAAGTGCATATAATACAGTCATCAGCCTAAAAGCTCCTCAGATTTTCGTGACAGGACGAGCGAAACACATGACATCGACCGTTCGAGGATCCTCCCACACCAATAGCATCCAAATTACGTCCTTTTACTGTTATTGGAATATGATACTCAAGGAAAATTGTTTTGGTGTCTTGTCTTTAGCTATGTGTTCCCGCTCACTACCTTGATCCTTCAATCCAGCATCAGTAAATCTGGTTTGGCGTAATGTCTCCCTTTCCAGCTCTGATATCTAGAGCAATGCGCCTAGAAGGCTCGCAACCTGAAATTTCAGCAAACACAGGAATCGTTGTAGCGCAGCGATCACATCCACAATGAGCCTCTGAATTCCGTACCCTCCAGCAGATTCAACCAAAGCGCACAGCACCCACCCTTACAAAGACGCTATTTCTCGACCCTACGTAGTTCGACGGGATGCCTTCTAAATTTGCCGTGGGTCACCTCGTTTGCATTTGAAAGGAAGGGCGGGGCATGTGCAGCAGATCACGAGATTCACCACCCTACAACATGGTGGATGGCCATAAAGCAGGACGTGATCCGCATGGGGAAAGGACAAGTTTCCAAAGTTTTTGACCGGTCTTTCTCCTGTCGTCATCTGCGATCGCGACGCACCTACGCTAGACGCGAGCTGCACCGAGCCACCAAATCCTGTGATTGTCAAACATCCATACCACGTAACAAAGGGTGGCATAATCGGTTCTGGATAGGGCTAATGGCCCTAGGGTGAGAGTACGTGGTATAGATAAACGGATCCGACTCCTTTGTTAGGTAAAGATGTGTGGGAGGATTTTTAGTATGGCTCTAAGGCTATGTTATACCAACAGATCCGATTACATGTACGGTAATTAATCCTTGGTCAGGTAATATAGCACGGTCCAGCCCCCCTGCCAGAACAGCCCCGTAATCAAGGATGTCTTTTTGCAGGACCTCCTAGAGTCACAAAGGATCTTCTAGCTAGGCCCGAAGTAGAGCACGCTAGCGAGGGGTTCCCTTTCACTCCTTATATACTGAAGGTAACGCAGAAGGAGGTCTTAAATAGAGAGCCCAAAAACCCAGTCAGTCCTATTCTATAAGGTATCGGCCGAACCGTTTGGTTCCGGGGCTCGCGGGGGTACTCTAGGTGCCGCGTTGGGGGATTTGCCGCAACGGCTCGACGGCGTCGAATTAGCGTGTGCAGGAAGCTTGAGAATCCTTGGCAGAGTTTTTTGAGAATTTTGTGTTTTTGCCACTCAAATCGAGA
>MU853216.1:0-15940 GCA_033085395.1 Xanthoparmelia taractica | reverse complement strand
TATAAAATATCTATGCTATATATAAAATATCTATGCTATATATAAAATATCTATGCTATATATAAAATATCTATGCTATATATAAAATATCTATGCTTTATATATAAATTTCTATATAAGCGATATTCTTTTTATATATTTTAGCGATTATATTTCGAGATTTTTAAAGATTTAATTTTTTTATTAATATTAAATATATTTTCGATAAAAAATAGAAAAAAAATATATATAAATATAACTTTTTTTAAGATTAATCTTCTTCGTTCTTTCTATCTTCTTTATATTTTAAGATATCTAATACTTAAAATATTAATTATAATAATAATATACGTCTATAAGTATTAACTCTAATAGAGACTAAAATAGCTCGTAAAATTATCACTATAATTATCGAAATTAGTTTATTGACTAGTACTCGATTAATTAAATAAGTACGAGATTAACATTACGATTTAATTAAGTCTAAGAAGCACCTATTAGAATACGTTACGAATATATCTAGATCTAAACGATTATCTATTATTATACTCGAGCTCGAGAGTACTATTATTATAGTTATTCGAAAGAATCGTTATAATTATAAAAAGATCTCGTTTATATTTACTACTAAGTAGAAAATGTTATTATTAACTATTCTTCGAGTATTTAAGCGTAATAACTTTCGATTCTATTGAAAATCAAATACGAGAATATTAAGAAAATAAGTTACGTAATTGAATGCACTTCTAAAGCAGACTCTACTTAACATATAAAATTGAGTGGCTGGCATAGCAGCTCCCGTGAGAAGGCTGGGAATTATCGCTGCACTAATATTTGGGAACTAAATTTCAATAGATTCTATAAAACGACGAAGAAATCGTCTCTTACGAAAGTATAATGAAAGCTTACTAATAATTTACACTTCGATATAAGAATTAAATTATCGAATAATAAAAGAACGTGATTTAAAGTAATAAAATTAGTGTTATCTTAAACTCGAGATAAGAACGTGTACGTTAATAGCGTTAATTTAATAATATCTATATTAAGTCTATTATTCGACGTTAATTTTAAGAGATTATAAAGTTTATCTTTTAACATTATTTCTCGTATAATAAAAAAAGATTATTAAATATCTAAGTTAAAGAAATTATAATCGAAAAGAAATAATATAAGATAAATCTAATTAAGATAAATAAAGAACTAGAATTTAAGATTAAGAAGAAATAAGAATTAATAACGAGTTTACGTTATATAAGACTTTGAAATCTTTTTAAAAAGAAGTTTAAATAAAGATTTATAATTAAGAATAAAAAAATTATTATCTTAGAGAAAAAGAAGAGAATTAATTAATATCGCTATTAATAATAAACACTTATTTCTAAGCTTCTTAAGTTCGCTACGAAGTATAAAAAGAATCGTTCTAAAATAATTATAATAAAGAATAAAATCTTAGCGTTCACTTTTAAGTTATAGATATTAATCTTTATAAAATAAAAAATTATACGTTTACTCTAATGTGAAAATTTATTAAATCTTAATATAATTAAGTCTTATTAATTTCAAATAAAGCGAGAAATTATTAAAAAATATATATCTAAAACTCGAATTAAGATAAAACGAGCTTAGATTAAGTATTAAAAGAATTTTCTTTAGAAGAGAATTTAGACTTAAATTAAGCGTATATCGAGATATATTACGAAGATAATTCGTTTAAAAGAAAATAACGAGTATCGAGAGAGTCGCGAGAAAGATAATATATAATCGTATAATTCAACTAAGCGAGCTAATAAGTATATTCGTAGCTATGTAAAGAATTATAGCTAAAAAATAAAGATATTCAAGAATTTTAACTATTAGCCCTATTAAGAATATCAAGAACTTGATATTTTAGGACTTTTAATATAGATCTTCGTATAGTAGACTTAAATAGTAGATCTCGATTCTTTGATAGAGATATATAATATATTAATAATATTATTTAACTACGAGATAATAGTATCGTAGTCTTTTTAGCTATTATAGACTTTATAGTTATATTACGAGATTATAACTTGAGATTAATACTAATAGTAATAGCGTAGAATTCGATAAAGACTTAATTCTAAAAAGTAATAATATCTATCTTCTCTAGACTAATAATATCGATTTCGAGTAATATTTTAATCTTTAAGCTATCTATTAAATAAGCTTCTCTAATAATTTTAATTTATACTTTCTTATTATTATATTTATCTAGAAAATATATTTCTAGTAGTATATATTAATTAGTTAAATAATAATTTATATTAATATCGCGTATAAATATTAGAGATATTATAATATAGATATAAATATTAGATACTTATTCTAGAAGAAAAGTATAATTAATTAATATAACGAAGTAGCTAGTATCGATAAAGATAGAGACTACTACTACTAGAATATCGAGTACTATAAAATAAGTAAGAAAGTAATAATTTTAAAATCTATATCTAGTATTAAGATTCTTAATTAATACTATTTATCGACAAATCTAAAAAGTTTCTACTAGTATTAAGTGTTGAAAAGTTGAGTGAAAAGATAATTGATTTTTTCTAACGAAAACTGCTATCTAAATACTACTTGCTCCGGTCGAGGTAAGTACTAGTCACGACCGAGGTAGATATTAGTTAGATACTAATAGTTTAACAATTTGTAACAATCTGTCGAGCAACGGGAAAAACCCAGCGCCCTCGCTAATCAACGAGATCCCTTCAAATCTACATTAAACTTAATTATATTCCTTCCTAATATAAACTATATTTTATATTTAATCTCTTATCTTGCTATCGTCTTAATATCTTCTATTATTCGCGACGTATCTTACGAAACGCCGACTTAATAATTTATATAATAGCGCATAACTCGAGAATTAACGCGGTGATCGAATAATAATTTAGTTATTACTCGGCTTCTAGGGAGTTTTAACTTAAATACGCCTAATAGTAGTATAATAAATATAAGCATCGATAATATAAGTGCTAGCGCTAGTTGTATTCGAAATAAGAAGATAGATAAGTTAATATTAGAGTTACTATTATCGCTACTAAAATTTAATGCGGTTCGAATAGTTAATAATTCGTATCGGGTTTCCCCGATATCGTTAAGCTCGATATCTCTCTCTTTCTATAGTTTAACGCGATTATTACTTCGAGAGATCTTTTATTTCTAAGAATTATTATTATTATTAAAAAATTGTTTTACTAAAGCTAAAAGATATAAGCGTAGTTTTATCGCGATATTATTATTTCTCTATAAAATTTACTTAACGTTTATTAATAATATAGTAACGAACTAAAAAGCTTTAATATATCTATTCTTATTCTTCTTAATTCGAGTCTCGATCTATATTAGACTTATAAACTAAAAAATTAATCTAATTACACGCTATAAATTCTCTATAAATTACTTTATAATTTAACGTAGATCTTTAACGTATATAGTAAGAAAGATATTTATATCTTCTACTCTAAATAGATTCTCGATCGCTATCTCTAGATTATTTTACGTTATACTTAATAACTTCTTAATTTTCTTAAGCTTGGCCTATGCGATAGCTAGTTACGCTCGAAGCGCTATTAATTATAGTAATTCTATTTTCGTAGTAAATTACTATCGTAGCGAATTAAGATCTTTTAGACTTAAAAAGATAAAGTTATTAACAATACTATCTTAAAGAGTATTATATTTATTCTACGATTCTTAGTTAATTATAAGTTTATCTATTCGCGAAGATAAACTTAGCTTATCGAAAAAAAGAGTAGGGCTTTCTTCGAAAGAGATAGCGAATTTCTTTACTTTAAAAATTCGCGCTCTTTTGCTAAAGTGTATCTCGCTTAAATTATCGATTAATTGAGATTCAAATAGAGATTATCTCGTATTATATAACGTTTTATAATTTATTCTAATCTTCGCGTCGAAATAATATCTAAATAGAGTTTTCGTATCGAAATAATAATCGCTAAGCTAGCGCTTTAAGATAGTAGTAATTTTGTTTAGTATTTGTGTAGTTGTTAAGCTAAAGGCCTTTACTTCTATCTTCTTAAATTCGAGTTTATCGCATATAGTCCATACTCTTTTCGTCGTCGCGATAAAGTTATATTTTGAGATTTAATTTTCGTATTCGATAATCGTCGAACCGTTACAAATTTGTGTCTCCGCATTATTATCTTGATTATTATTTAGTCACCTTCATATAATCTATTCTAGAAGAATTAGATCTATTCTATAGAGTCTATTGTATCCTCCCTAGCATGGAATCGTTTCATATAGTTCTCTTTAAGCTATAAAAAGACTTTACAAATAGAGTATTCTTTACGAGTTCTTAATATAGTATTTCTACTTTCATTGATCTCTCTATTAAACGTTCTCTTCTAATTATTATAACGATATACGAGATACTTTCGAATAGTCTTTAAGTTCTATTATTTATAATTATCTCGTAATAACTTTAATTAAGAGATAACTAAGAGTTGAATAGATAATTATCGATAGAAATCTCGCTTTCTTAAAAAGTTAATTATTATTTATTCTAGGAACGTTTGATGCTCTTATCGTTATTAATTAATTAAATCGCAGAGTTTAAAAGCATTTGTAAGACTCTTATCTAGATGCCAGTGAAGTAGAGATATTTAATTTCGATTACAAGCTCTCTAAGAAGAATACGTAGAATTTCTTATATAGCAGAAGTTTATATGAGGTTAAAAATGATACTGGAAGTAAGAGCTAGATCACTTGAAAGATAGCTAATAGCTTTACGACGTTTAATCATTATTAACTAATACTCTAGAAGTGATAAGATGCGACCCAGGAGATTATCACGTTTCTAAGAAATTCCTATCTTTCTCCACCTTTTGCGACTCGCTTCTCGCGTTTTAAGGTCTTATCTAGTTTATCTCTATTAGAGAGAGATAGAGTAGCAATTTAAGTTATATCAAATAATTATTAATAAAGTTATTAAGAAAGTATAAATATAAGTTAATGAAATGAAGCGGAGAAATCTCGGTAAAATTGTGACGATTATCTCGGCGATTATCGAATAGTAAACTCACTCTTAGCTCGTAATTTTCGTATTTACGTATCTTAATATTCGCTAAAACTAATCAAAATTTCTTCGCTATTTCTTCGCTCTTATATATTTAATAGACTTCGAAGATTATTTAATAACGTAATAAATTATTTTAATCGCTTCTTATCTTTTCTATCTAATTCTTATTAATATAATTAATACATAAGTTTTTCGTAGAGAATATAGTAGAGTATAACCTCGCTCTCTTCGCGTCGCTTATTTTTAAGCTTATAATCTTAATTATTTACGTATTATTTAAATTTATTCTTTTCGAGAAATAAAGCGATTTATAATCTTTAAATAATTTTATAATAATAATAAGCTCGTTTTAATAATATTATTCGTTTTAAAATAATTCTCGTCTTTAGTGTTTATTAAATATAAATTTCGTTTCTAGAGATACGATTACAATAGACTATCGACTAATTCTCTCTTAAAGATTATTTATATTCTTATTATTATTTTTATTTCTAGAATTTATCGACGTAAAAGATATATTAAAGTATTCTTAATTTAAGCGTAATTATAATATTTAGCGAATAAAATATAATAATATTCTAAGCGTGAATAACTTAAAGAAAGTAAGATTTAAATAAGAGAGTATAAAGATTAATAAAAATAAAAGTTATAAGAAGTAGATAAGTTATAAGATATAAATTAAGTTATAAGAAATAAGTTAAGTTATAAGAAATAAAATAAAGTAAGAATTATATTATATAGAGTTAATAAAATTTAAATAGTAATATTATTAGAATTAAAGCTATTATATAATAGTTCTATAATAATATATATGTAGTAGATATATAGTAGCTTTTACTTTCTTTATTGTCTAGCTTAACGACGCCTTGCTAGCTAGTTTAGTTGTAGTCTAACACTATGGCGAAGCGGCGAAGCGATAGCGTTAGAGTCGCTTACTGCGAGAGTCGTGAATATATTAATCTCTAATTTAGACCCGGCCGATTCTTATATTATTTCGAGAGCCCTCCGAGATCTCGTTCGTCTTTATTCTATTAGTAATAAAGTAGCGAGATTTATTTAGATAATTATAGACGATATAGTATTCGTCGATATATAACGTTAACGAGTGCATTATAGTCTTCTAATATTAAGAATATTTCTTCGAATTTCTCGATCTTTAAGACGTCTTAAAGATCGTTAATAAAGTATTAAATATTATATTACTCTTCTTAGTCGCTTTATTTTATTAAATAATATATCTTTTCTCGAATTATTTTCTTATTAAGTAATCTATCGATATTATATTTATTAGTTTTCTTCTACTCTTCTATTAGAATAAATAATAATATATAAATACGAGTTCTATTAAAGAGATCTTTCTTATTCGAGTAAGACTTTAATTATACTATTATTACAATTAGATATATCTTTATAATAGACGATAATTTTAATTTATACGCGAGACGATTTACTCGACGTTTAATAATAAAAGATTTAATATATTAAATAAATAGCTTTCTATTAAGTAGTTTAAATATAAAATAATCGTTATATAAGCGTAAATATATTTCCTTCTTAGCGTAAGATTAATATAACGCGTATTATAATAGTATTTTATTATTACGTTAATTTAAGCGATAAACTTCTCGATCTTTTTTTATCTTATTATTTAAAGTTAAAAGAAATTTTCTAAAAAAAGATCGACTAGTAATTCTAAGACGTTATTAATACGAAATTTGTATATAATTTCGTTTAACGTCGCGTTAATAAAAGTATTATATAAATTATTTAAAGTAATTTATATATAGAAAAATATAATAATAAAGTTTTTATTTAGATTTAAGATTAAATAATAGCGTAGAGTAATCTTTATTATTTAATTAATTCGTTTTAATTATTTATTTATTTAAAGATAATATATTATAAAAATTAATATTTTCATACTCAATTTAATAAATAATATTTTTTTAGAAATCTAATATAAATTTATTATCTCAATCGAAGATAATCGCTTAAGATACTTGTTTATTATATTTTATTATCGAAGTAAAAAAAATATCGACTTACTCTATAATACTTTAAGTATTCTTTTCGAAAATAATTAATAGCTTCTTATTAAACTTATATATAATAGTAAAAATTATATTATAGATATTTCTTCGTATAAGTAATAGAGCGATAATAAACTCTATTCTTATTATATAAAAAGATATCAACGAGAAAGTAATTAAACGTAGCGACTCGTGTAACGAATATCTCTTAGTTTAATTAACTTGATATTTTAAATAATAATAAATATATTCTTATAGTCGTCGAGATAACTTTCGTAGATATAAGAAGCTCGCGATATAATTATACGTACGATAAAATTCATTATAATTATTATAATTATATATCAATTCGAAGATTTTCTTATAAAGAGTCTTAAGAATATATAATTACTTCTTATTATTAATTTCGTTCGTAAAATAAATAAGCTTATTACGAAGTTTAAATCGTAATTTCTCTAGTTATTATTTTACGTCTTATTTATTAGTAGTAGATTAAGAGAATTTCAAGATCTTAAGAATTTTAACTTAACGCTTATTATTAATATAGCTTCGCTTTAATCTAAACTTATTCTTATTTAATATTTTAATTAAGATTATATAATATATTATCTCGAAGTTATCGAATATTAAGTTATCTATTATATTATCTATTAAAGATATTTTTGTATTCTCTATCTTTAGTTAAGAGAGAGCGTTTAAGATAATATAAAGCTTTTTAAACTTATATTATACGTTGAGATTAAACTAAAATAAGTATATAGAAGCTCTTATTAATCGTAAGTTAAATTTATTAATATTAATAAAAATTATCTTAATTTATCTAATTATAAAGATCGTCGCAGAGTAGTTTATATATATTATTATTTAAGATTTATTCGATATCGCGTTAGCGTGCTAAGTTACGATAAGATATTTAATTCTTCGTATTAGTTATATTATCTTTAGCTCTATAAATTGATAGCGAGACTTAATAAGAGTTAATATCTTATTAAGAAATATAATAGACTCGATATTCTCTCTATTAAAGATTATCTTATTATTTTTAATATAATAAATAATTATATCGAAGCTCTATTTAAAAACGTTAATATTAATATATAATCGTTAACTAAAATTATAATATACGAGAAATATTAATTTTTTAAAAACTTTCTATAATCTTTTAAAAATATAAATCTCTTTCTCGATAGAAATATCGAGACGACTTTCTCTATTAAACGCCTTTCGAGTCTTATTTTTAATAAAGACTGTTAAAATATAAGGTAGAACACGTAGTAGTTGTATTGGCTAAGGAGTACTAGCTAGGAAAGCGAGACTATAAGGCACGCCTTAGCGTGTCACGTAATCTAGTCACGTGACCCGAATTTCAACACACTCTCTCAAGCGTATCCTCGTAGATTCTCTACTCATTATAAAAGTCGAGTAATTAATATAAAAGTCGAGTAATTAATATAAAAGTCGAGTAATTAATATAAAAATCGAAATATTTATTAGAGGGTCTTTTGAACGTAGAGTAACTTACACGAGATTTAAAGTTGACGGATTTAAAAAACCTAAATGCGATTAGCGCGAAGAATCTCCTCTCTCTCTCTTCTTATAAAAGATGAATAATTAAAGTAAAAAGAATAGATTATAGCGACTGAAAACGATTATATCGAAAAGAAAAAGATACTAATATTCGTTTTAATGTCTTATATAAATATTTTATTTTTTTATTAAAAAACGATTATTTAAAAAATTTCTTTTAAATTTAATAAATATATATTAAAAATTAATAACTATAAGGTCGGAGAATATATATGGGGGTGAAATAAAATAATTGAATAAAATTCTTCTAGCTGCATCTGATCGACTGTAAGGCCCCCCACGCGAGGGCCGTTTTAGGAGTAAAACTTGATAGTAGTGACTAATAGAAGCGACGAATAGGGGTGAAGTACCTAAAACGCTAACCCTCACATAAGTTAGGGCCCCCCGAAAGAGCCCTATAGATTTGATAACCGTAGTGATAATCATGAATAACTATGATAATAATGTAATAATAATAATAATAATGTGATAATAATAATGATAGCTATTTAACATAAGTAATAACTATATGCTCCCCTGAATTATAGCTTTTCTAAAGGGTAGCTCCCCTGAAATAAGACTTAGGGGGGGGTAATTTTAGTTTAATTAGATCTCGAAAGCGATTAAACTTATTCTTGCATAGAGTCTTGATAAGCTTATCGATTATTTACCTTTTAGTGAAAACGTATTCTAAAGCGATATTCTCGACAGTAACTTACTCTCGCACGTAATAATATTAAATATCAATATATTTAATACGTGTATAAAATTAAAGATTCTTAACTAAAGTTATTATATTTTAATTATTATAATAAATTATTATTATCTTAATAATTAAATCGCTAAAATTAAATTAATTAAAAAGATTACTTAATTAAATAACTTTTTTAATAACTTACCTTTAATTAATATATTTAACTTTATAAATTAAAAGCGCTATAATAAGTTATCGCTTAAATAATTAATTAATCGTAGCGCTATCTACGTTAAAGATATATTTAAAAATAAAACGTCGAGTATTTTAATCGCTAGCTTAATTAGCGTTAATATATTTAAATAAAGATTTTAAATCTTCTCGAAAAACGAGTTAATAATTAATTATTTATCTAAAATATCGAAAAATATGTTTAATAATCTTTTAATAAGATTTATTTAAATTAAAGTTATATTAAGATATTATTAAAATAATATAGACGATATTTAATTTAATATTTAATGTTACATATATTAACGAATGAATAATTAATTAATAAATAATATAAAAAACTTCGATTATTTAAAAGTCTTTTTTAATAATTTAATACTTCTCTATATTTATTAAAATAAGAGTTTCTTTATTCTTTTATATATTATATTTAATAATAAATTTCTAAATATAGCTCGCTTAATCGAGTTATAAGATTTAATTAACTTAATCTTTAAGAATAATTATATCGAGATAATAGCTATACGCGCTTAAATCGATTATCTTAAAGCGCTTATAAAGCTTATTTTTAATATTTTAAATTTTCTTTTTATTAAGATTAATTAATAGAGTATTATTTACGTAGATAGCGATAATAATAATATTATTATTAAAGATTAAGTAATCGATCGTAATAGACTAAAAGTCTAGCTTCTTAACATATATTATTAAAATATTATATTAAATTTTAAAAGATTATTTTAGATTATATAGCGTTTTCTTAATCTATATATCTTATATTTATTATTAACTTTAAAATTAATAAATTATATAATATAAATAATTTTCTTTACATTATCGTCTAGAAAGAATATTTTAATATTTATTTATTTTAGTTCTTAATCTAAAGCTATCGCTAAAATAAAAATAATTTTATAATTTATAAATTTAATAAAAAAGATATAAGTCTTATTAAAATTTATATTCTCTTATTATTTTAAGTTATATATTATTTAACGAGTCTTATAACAAGCGATCTCTTCTTAAAATTTATACTTAATTTTATAAACTTATTTATTCTTTAAGATATATGCGTTCGAGAGAAAATTTATTAAAATTTAAATATTATTAATTATAAAAAATCGATTTCTTTCTATATAATAAGCTCTTATTATATTTTTTAATATATATTTATTATTATTTTTTTTTATAATTTTAAGATTTATATAATTTAAAAGCGTTAGCTTTAATTAATAAGATGAAAGAGTTTAAAATAAGATTATAATAAGCTTTAAGAATTTTATATCGTTTTAATAATTCGCGTTTCGAAGATTTCTTAATTATTATAAATTATATTATAAATTTCTCGTTTAATATCGAGTCTATAAAAATTATAAATAATATAAGCGTTTTATATAATTTCGATAACTTTTCTACAGATACACGCGAAGATAACGCTCTTCGAGTCGAGAATTATATTTTAATTAAGATTTTAATCTTTATAAGATACTCTTTTTTAATTAATATTATAATAAATTAATTATTTCGATAAAAAATTCGTATTCTTTTTAGAGACTCTCTTCTCTAAAATAAATATTAATATAAACTTTTAAATAACGTTAATAGCGTTATTATGACGCTTATTATAAGCTTTTAAAAGTTTAATACTATTAAGTTATTATATTTCGCGAGAGATAAGTTTTATTAAAATAAGTTTAGACGAGATATTATTAATTTAAATAACGTTAAAAAAGTTTTCGATCTTATTATTAAGTAGAAATATACTATAAAATCTATTAGCTTAATAATTAATTAATCTATTCTTATACGCACGATCTTAATGCTTAATTTACTTAATATTAATTATATATATTTAATAATACTCGATCTATTCGATAATTCGAAGATAAGATAGATTTAATAAATAATTCGTATAGATCTTATAGAGATTAATATCTTAATTTAAGATTAACTATAGATTACGAAGATAATTAAATATTTAAACGAACTTCGTTTAATATTTTTACGATAAGTTATTTTCTTTAAGTATAGCGCTAGCTTTATACTAAATCGTTTATTTAAAATATTTTTAATTTATTATTTATTTAAAATTTATTAGAGATAATTTTCTTTTAGATAATATCCTTAGATAAATAATATACATATATATTATAATTATTATACTCGATATTATAATTGAATCGAAGTTAGATATATCTATAATTATTATATTTCACTAAATTTAAAAATAACTTAAACGCTTTTAAAATTATAAGTTCTATCTTATTTAATATAAAGTAAATATCGAATCTAAAAGTTTTATTATCTAAGAAAATTATTATGTATTTATAATTATTATAAAAAGAATAAAATAAATCTTAAATATTATTATAAATTAGATTATATTCTTAACGTCTCGATTCGACGTGACGCTTATACGTTTTTACTTTTATATTAACATTATTATATAATTCGTAGATATCTTTAGAAGATAGGATAATAAGATTTATTTCGATATATATCTTAATTAGCTTCTTAATATTCTAGTAGCTCAAATAATCGTAACGATTATATTATATTTATAATATCTTCTCGTTAATTTAAGACTCTAAGATATTAATATTAATAATAAGAATACTTATAATAAATAAAGACTTATTATAAGTAAAAATATCTTTATTAATTATTAATAAATATATTAAGACGTTTATCTAGATATTAAACGTATAAAGTTAATTACGCTAACGCTTAAAAATAATATTATATTTCTCGATATCGACTTTATTAGATATAAAAGAAAGAATAATTTCTTTTAATTTTTTAATTATTTCTAAGAAATTAGATTAAACTTATTAATTAATATATATTAAATATTATTAATAATTAAGATACGTTTATTCTTAAATTTCTTATACTTTAATTAAATACGCTCGACTCTTTTAATTATAATATAATTTACGATTTTATTAATTTTAATTAATTTAATAAATAAGATAAAGATTTAAAAAATCGAACGATCTCGAATTATATATTAAAAGTATATATAGTCGATAGATTATAGCGTTAATAATATAGCGATCGTGAATATCGATAAGATCTTTATTATCGTTTTAAATAGCGTTAACGTCTTAAGATAAGATTAAGAGATTTAATGTTAAAAAACTTAAGATTAAGCGATTAAATAGATCGTCGCTAAGCTTAATTACTTAATATAAATCACGAAGCTATAAATCACCGATAATTCGATATATATTATAGCGATAGCTGCTTCGGTGAAAGGCTTTTAAGAGAAATTGTTCTTATTCTTATTCTTATTATCTTTGCCTAAGGAGTTCTTTCCTCTATGATTATCACGATCTTCGTAATCGTCACGATCGCCCTAACTACGTCTATTATTCCCTCTATTATTATCTTTAGACTTTAAATAAAAATATAAAATAACGCACTCGAAAGCGTCGTGTTAATCTTTTTTATAACAATTATAATATTTATAAATTTAAGTATAAATGCGCGAGTTATTAATATAAACTCTCGATTAAATCTTATTTTTAAAGTAATCTTTAATAATAATTAAAGTAATTATACTCTATAAAATATACGTAAAGATATTATTAATTAACGAGATTAATATTTATACTTTAGCGATAATAATAGAGTTTATAAGGTTCGTAATAATATTAATAAACCTCGTAATAATATAGTTTAAATCGAATTTCGACTCGCTACTATTATCGAAAGTATTATAAATTTAATTATATTATTCGTAATATAAGTTATAAACTAAGTCTAAGCTTAAGTAAAAGCGATAGATTTTTTAATTTTTATTAAAATAAAGCTTAAAGAATAAAGTATTAAACTCTTTTAGTATCTTTATAAACTTATTAACGTAACTCTAAGAATTATTATTATATCTTATAAAAATAATATTATTTATTTTTTTAAAGATAAAGTTAAGAATATTAAAGTCTTAAGACTTAAACTTCTTAAGAATTATCTAAATATCTTTAATATTAATTTTATTTTTAATTATAAAGAGAGCGTTTACTTATAACGTAATTTAAATATAATATAAATTTTATTATAAATTTACTCTTACGTCTTAATTTTCTTAATAATAATATTATTATCGCTAATAATAATTAAGATTATAGAATTTTTAGCGATATATTATTAGATATCTAAGAGCTTTAACTTATTCTTAAATTATGATCTTTATATTTAATAATTAAAGATATCTTTAAGCTTATTAATATTATCGAGATAATTTAAAAACATCGAGATCTTAATCTCTTTAATTGATATAATTAAGACTTAAAATTCTTAAGATTAATAAAGTTAATAATATTAATAAGTTAGATTTCGCTCGAAAATCGAAGAGATCTTTATTAGAGATTAATTTTAATAATACTTTAAAAATAAATTATCTTAAAATAGAAATTAAATTAGCGAGAATAGTTAAGATATACTCGCTATTAATATCGCTATTTAATAAATTTATAAATATCTTAAGCATATGAAAGAAATCTCTTTTAATCTTAAGATTAACTCGATATAAGCGAGATCTTTGTTATCGAAGAACGAAGAAATAAATTAATATAGCGTAGCTAATCGCGCTTTATTAAAATAATTCTCTCGTAAAATATAAAAATTTTAATCTTAGAATAAATAATATAAACGAATAATAAGAAAGAGAGTTTTTAATCTTTATAGATCTTAAAGACTCTTCTTTATCTAAATTATATTAATTATTCTAGCTATTCTAATCTTTATTATTTTAATCTTTATTATTCTAATTATTATAACTTAAGAGTTATAATATATATCTTAATTATTTACTTTTTATTTTCGCTTAATAATATTTCTCTTAATTAAGAGATCGCTTATTTATATTAAAGACTTTCTTATCTTTATGATAACGAGATTTAATTTATTTATCTTTAATTTTAACTCTTAATAAAGATTAAAAAATTTAAATATTTTCGCTTTAAAACTTATTTATTTTTATTTTAATCTCTATAAGCGAAAATGAAAATAATAATTAAACTTATTTATTCTTTTTCTTCTTAACTTAATTAAATTTAATCTTTATTTACAATAATTAAACTAATTAATTTCTTATCGTTATTACGAGTATTACGTAATTAACTTTAGACTTTAAAGTTTATATACTCGTTATCTAATTTAATATTTTAGTATAATAAATAAGAATATATTTCTCTTTATTTAATATATTTTACGTAGAGAAACTAATAATATTCTAAGAACTTTAATAAATATATAATTTTAATTAATCGCGTAGCGAGATTCGATATTATCGACCTTAAGACGAGAGAGCGCTAAGCGTTAAATTCTAGCCCTCGAATTAATAGCGAATTATAATCGTTTAGACTCTAAATAATTATTTTAATATAAGAAACATTTATTATAAAGAAATTATTAAATAATCGGTATAGAGATACTTAATATCGCGATAAATATTAAAGAATCATCGTAATAGTGATAAATTATAATATAACTAAATTATTGCCGAGCATAGCTCGGGCTTATAATCTATTAAAATGTAGGATAGAACACGTAGTAGTTGTATTGGCTAAGGAGTACTAGCTAGGAAAGCGAGACTATAAGGCACGCCTTAGCGTGTCACGTGATCTAGTCACGTGACCCGAATTTCAATAAAGACGTTATATAATATTAGAATCTTTTATAATTAAAGCGATTATACTATTTATATATAATAAAAAATATAAATTCTAAATTAATTAATTATTTTTAAATATATTTTTAAATCTTTTAAGATAATAGAAAAGCTAAGCTTAATAATAATAACAAGTTTTTCTTCTATAATATTTATTTATCTTTTATTCTAATAGCGCTATCGATAAATATTTTAAGAAAATCTTAAATAATTTAATAGCGATATTATACTTTTTAAAGAGAGTAAAGACTCGTTATAAATAATCTAAATACTTCTTTAAAGTATTATTAAAAATTATAATATCGTTAATATAAGCTTTAGCGAAACTACGGAAATTTCTAAGAAGTTTATTAATCTATCGCTATACGTATATTAAGCTATTCTTAAAATTTATAATAATTATATTCTATTACTCGCTTTCGCGACAAGAAATTATAATAAGCTTATAACAATTCTTATAGCTTGTTAATTATTAATAAAAGCAACTCGCTTCGATTATAAAATTAATATATTTATAATCTTATATTAATATAATAATATTCCCTTATAATTATATTAAGTAGAAGTTAGATTTTTTAATCTTACTTAATTCGCGAATATTAACGATTACTCGTATCTACTCGGATATGCAATCTACCTGGATATGCAATCTTAGGGCTAGGGCTAACTACGAAATTTTTATAATAACTATTTTAAAG
>JANQBS010000491.1:0-18854 GCA_033085395.1 Xanthoparmelia taractica | reverse complement strand
TAAGCGTTCGCTTAAGCTTCTTACGTATTTTTAGAATATAAAAAAATATTACGTAATATATTTATTAAAAACCCAATAAAAGTATAGGATATCTCATATCTTTCGATACGATATTCGAAAAACTAGTCCCATATCATTAAATATACCACACCTTTCCGACCCGTATCTATAAACTTTTTATCTATTTATTCGCGCGTGTAAGCGAGTATTTTAAATCTAATATATGTAAAGACTTCGATTATAAATTATTATATAAGATAAGTATATTAATTCTTTAGATAGATAATTAACTTTATTATTTTTAAGAATAAAAAAAGAGATAAAAATTAATATACGAGTTATAAGAGATATAAAAAGCTTTTAAAAGATATTATATAAAAGATTACTTTATTTATTTATATCTTTAAAATTATAATTAAGAGCGATTCTTATAAATTATTTAATATAATTTTAAATTATAATATAACATATATAAAGATATAGAGTCGCTATTAATAAATTCGATATTATCTTTATTAATTATCGTCTTAACGAATTATATTTTTTAAAGTTATAGAACTTGTAAAGAGATTAAAATAATTCTTTTATTTATAAATAAATTCTTATATTATCTTCGAATTAAAAAGAAGATATTTTATATATCTATATTTTAAATTACATCTACGAATAAATCTATAGAAAAAATTAATAGAGCGAGCTCGTTGAATAATTAAATAGTAGATTTAAAATATCGCGCTAAGTATAAGAAAAATATTAAAATATATAATATACGAAGAAAAGCTCTTATTAAAGCTAATAATAAGCTCTTAAGAATTAAATATCGTTAAAATACTAACTTAATTAAAGATAATAACTACTCGATCGTCGAAAGAATAGAATTTATCGACTATAATAACGTAGATATCTTTTTCGACTTATACGCGTCTAAGCTAAGTATTATAAATAAGATAGCGAGTTACTAAAATAAAAAACAACGTATTTTTTATCTTAAAGAATATCGTAAGTTATCGCTCTATTATTATTCTTAGCTATTATAATCGCTATTAATAAAAATTAAAGTTAATTTAAAGAATTATATTAATTTTATCTTTATTAATAAAAAATTCGAAATATTAAAAGAGATGCTTCGATATATTTTAGTAGAAAGTAAAACTTAATTAGCTCGGGCTCGACGAGAGAAACTTTATTAACGAAAGCGATAACTCGTATTTGAGAAGCCTAATAAATAATAGTAGATTTAATCTCGTAAATTATCTTTAATATAAAGAATAAAGTATTTTAAGTTATTAATCTATTAAATTACTTTAATCGTATTCGTTAATTAGATTCGTTATATAATTCATTAATATCTTTACTTTTTCTTAATAATTCTTCTCGTAGTCTTTAAGATCGTAGCGTATTTTAAAATATAATTATATTATACGAAGAAAACTCGCGAGTAATCTATCGTCTAAGCTTACGATCTAAGAATAATTATTATCTTATATCTTAATGTGCGCGAGAAATAAATCGATTCGATTATCTCTATTTTTTAATTTCTTAAATTCTTAATTATTAAAAACTAACTAATTAAAAATCTTTTAACTCTATAATATTAATACTATTAATAGATAAAAATATATACTTCGTTATTATAAGAGCGATTTAGAATGAAAATACGATTTTATCGAGCTATATTTTTAGTGCGACGAATAAATTATTAATAAATCTAAATAACTTAAGTATTATTAACTTTATTTTATTAATCTCGAGATACTCTTAATTTAATACAACTTACTTATCTTTCGTTAAATTCTTATTACTATTAAATAATATCTCTTTTATCTCTTCGATTTAAGACTTTTATTAATAAAATATTCTTATTAATTCTTATTAAATAAAGCTAAAAAGAGTATTCATAAGAATATTCCTAATAGTTAGAGAATATACCTTATCGATTTATAAAGGAAATAAGAGCATAGTAATTTTATATCTTAATTCACGCTATATACTTTCTTTCGACTTAATTAAAAATCTTTAATATTACTATTAAAAAATATATTACGTTAAGCGAATTAAACTCGATTTGATAAAAAGACGTCGTCGATTATATTAATCTACTCTAAATATTAAGCTTTTTCTTAACGCGAATATTAAGTCGAAGTATTACTATAATTTATTAAATAAGAAAAGTCTTTATAAGTATATTAGTAAATTAAATAAATTTCTTAATACTTAAGTTAATTAACGCTATTATTCTTATTAAACTAGTAAAATTTAAAAAGAATAATAGTCTCGATTAAAGTTATTCTTCTTTTTTAATTAATTTAATAATTAACTCGATTTCAAACGAGATCGAACTAGATAATTCGACGCCGATATCGTTAATTAACTTTAATTTTCTCTTATTAATTAATTCGAGACTACTTAATAAATTCGATTCGCTATCTATTATTTATTTATTATAATATAAAATAATTTCGCGTTTATAATCTAAGAGTACGGGTCGGAAAGGTGTGGTATATTTGATGGTATGGGACTAGTTTTTCGAATATCATATCGAAAGGTATAGGATATCCCATACTCCCATTGAGTTTTTAATAAATATATTACGTGATATTTATTTATATTCTAAAAATACGTAAGAAGCTTAAGCGAACGCTTATATAATTATAAAAAGATATAAATAGATTAAAAAGATATAATTTTTTAAAAAAAGTTGGAAAAAAGTTGAAAACGACTATATTCAACAGATACCACACCTTTCCGACCCGTATCTAAGAGTTAGCAATATAAGATTATCTTTTAATAACTTAGAGTTTAAGATATACTTTATCGATCTATATAGAGCGAGATAAGAGTTTATTATATATACTCTTTAATTCTAATTAGACTACGTTAAATAAAAAAATTAAATATATTACACTCGTAAAAGTAATACTCTTAAGCTTCACGTCTATATATATAAGATATATAAAAATCTCTTTAATTTATAAACAAGTCGCTAGGCTCTAAGACTATACTCTTAAAATAGAGTTACGTAGACTATAGTTAATTCTCTAATCAACGTAGGTAGTATTTAGATATTCATCTTCGTTTCTTTTAATTTAAAAGTTTAATTTTAACTTCTCGAGAAAGAATATTAAAATTAAATTTCTATAAATAATTAAAAGCTTCTAACGTTCTATTTAGCTTCTACTTATATTTATATTTTTTTAATTATAAGATAAAGCTTATTTAAATAATAGCTAATTACTTTTTTTAAGACTCTATTTAATTCACTATACGAATTATTCAAAGAATAATCTCTCGGTGATTTAATAATATAAAGCGAATAAAGTAAAATAAGAAATATAAAGAGAAACTATTAGCGTATATTTATAAGAGTTATCTTCTTTTATAATTAAATGCTATTAATATAAGTAAAGATAGAAGACTTAAAATCAACGCGAATAACTCTTATATATTAGAAAAGATAAATAAAAAAGAGTATCTATACTTAAAAAATCTAAGTAATCTATTGGTCGACTAGCTTAAGAATTTATATAACGATATCGATAGATCGTTTATAGTTATCTAAAAGTCCTTATTGCAATCGAAATCTTCGGCATAGAATAAGAAAGAGTACGGGTCGGAAAGGTGTGATATATTTGATGATATGGGACTAGTTTTTCGAATATCATACCGAAAGATATGGGATATTCCATACTCCCATTGGGTTTTTAATAAATATATTACGTAATATTTTTTTATATTCTAAAAATACGTAAGAAGCTTAAGCGAACGCTTATATAATTATAAAATTCTATAAATAGATTAAAAAGATATAATTTTTTAAAAAAAGTTGAAAAAAAGTTAAAAACGACTATATTCAATAGATACCACACCTTTCCGACCCGTAAGAAAGAGTCTATACGCGTTACTTATTTCTATCGACTCGACATTTAGCTAATTACTTAATAGATTTCTAGAATTTTCCAAGTCGAAAGTTAGCTTTATCGTAAAAATTAATAAGCTATACGAAGATAATATTAAATTAACTTACGAAGTTAGCGAACGAGAATATAAGATTACTATAGAATCGAAAAGAAGACGAATAACTAAAGTGGAGATCGATTAACTAAAAGTGTCGAAATAATCAAGTTCGTTTTCACTCTACCTACTCGGATCTCGTCTAGCATAGTCTTGGCATTATTATATCTAGTCTTATAGATCTATATAGCAAGAGAATTAAGTGTTCTACTATCTATTCTTTTAATAAAAAGTTATTATTTAATAGCTATAGATAAATAACGAAAAATTGAAAAGTATATAAGTAAGTGAAAACTTTTAGTTACGGAATTTGAGAGTAACGTAGAGACTTATTATAGAGAAATAAATAAGATTTTCATAGCTCTTAAGAAGATAAAATCGATACTATCTTATATCTCTATCGAAGAGTATCTTAGATAGTAAGTTATAAATTACTTTTTAAGTAAATAATATAAGTTAAAGAGATAGTTATTATAATTAATTAATAAAGCTTACGTCTAACTTTAAAAAGTTATATTTTATATATATAGTTTTTTATAGACTTTTTAGAAGACTATATATACGTATTAGTTTAAAAATAAGTAACTTAACTAAATTCAAAGCTATAAATATAGATTATTAATATTAGAATCTATAAACTAACGAACTATTTAATAAGATAAATTATTTAAAAAATCTTTAAAAATAAATAACCCTCGCTTCGCTTTTCTCTTTTCTTTTCATAATTAACTTTCTATCTACTTCTAACTTCTTAATTCGCTCTCTCTAATCGAGAATTGAAATAGTAATCTCTTAAGTAATCTAGCGTCTAGTCGCTTACGATAGCGAGCGAGCTGGGTGCGCAGGGCTGATACGACACCCTACTTAGATAATAAAGCACTCAGGTAGGTGATAATTATTCGTTAGTGTTCTCACTTAGAAAATAAAGCTACACATGCGCATACAATCGACACAAGTAGATATGTAAATAGATAATTGAGTCGTTCCAACGTCAGGGTTAGTAGATCTAAGTAGATTGTTTACAGATCTATAAAGACCGTATCTCGTACCTCAGCGCTAGAAAACTCTTATATCTATACGACATAGATCTAAAGTGTAGATAGCTAGCTATATACAAGAAGTGAGAGAGCGAGAAGAACTTCTATAACTCTAAAAGAGACGAATTTGAATAAGGAGTCAAATACTAGTAAGAGACTTATACAAATAGAGCTTGCAGTAGACACGTGTCTTCTACTATACGTATCTCAATGAAACATTCTAAAATAACGCCATGACCATGAGACTCACTAACTCACAGTCTCACTATTGCGAATACTCACTTTTTCACTCGTATAGAATCCCATCTTTGAATATATAAAATAGTACGTGCGTTCTCTTTAAAGAGGTGAAGTATAAATAACTAAGCTCGTTACTTTTAGCTCTTTATTTTTCTCTACTCTAATTCTTTAAAATATTACTATTATTTTATTTATTCTTAAATTTTCTCTTTATTTTATACGATTATAAATTAGAAAAAAGTATCGACGAAGAAGCGTCTATAGAGAGTTAAAGTTAATATTTATAAGTAAAAAGCTTATTAGATAAAATATTATATTAAGAATAATATTTAATATATAAGGAAAACTCTTAAGAATTGAAATTAAGTATTAAAACGCTATAAGTAAGTATAATATCGCTAATAAAACTTTATTAATAAATAAGAAATATCTTAATTAAAAAAGATCTAGTCGTAAATAAAATAGAAAAAGTAACTTTTCGATAAAAAGAAGCTAATTTAGTTTAACGTCTCGTTTTTAATTATCGATAATACTCTTAATTCTTATAGTAGACTCGTAAATCTTTAATTAGAATATTTATTATATTAAAAGCTCTAAGACTTTATCGATAACGTTTTTCTTTCTCTTACTATTCTTTCGATCTTTATTTAAAAAATTCGATTTATTAACGCGTTATAAAAGATCTTCGTCTTCGCTTAAGAGAGACGTGTTAGACTATATAAAGTCATATGAATACCTATGGGGTGCGCCGTATAGGCTTCATATGGGTTCAAATAGGGCGTGCGACTTCTATGAAGCGCGGCACCCGAACTTATAAGTTATATTTTTAGTTCTATGGTACAATTAAAAAGCGTTCTTATAAGAAGAAAGAGAATAAAGAGCGAATAAGAGAAGCAAAGAACGATAATAATTTAGATATATTAGAATACGTGAGCTTGCTAATCTAGATTTATTAGATCTAATATATAATTACGATTAATATTCTTAGAATTATTTTTATATTAGTTAAGTTTCTTTTAAATATTCTTAAAGAGCCCGTACTAAGAAGAATTACGAACGAAATAATTTTATAAAAATATAGCGATGAAAAGAAATAATATAAAAAAAATATAATACGCGAAAATTTAGCGAAAAAGAGATATTTAGAAATAATAACGAGATATAGAAAAGATAAAGATAGTAGATAAAACGCGTTTTCTATTTAATATAGAATTCTTTTACTAATTAGAGAGATATAATTATATCGATCTAATATCTCTTTAATACTATATACTAGCGTTAATTAAGATTTAAAAGCTATCGTATTATTCGCTTAGATCTTTTACTAGAACTAGCGAAAATAATTTCGATAATAACTAGACTTCGAAATATTCTCTTAGAAGATACCTCGTGAAATTAACATTACTAAGCGATATAAGTAAATTTAGTGAGTCTACTTATAAGTTACTAAGTATTATAGAAGAATACGCCTAAGTTAGCATTAGAGTCTATAGTTACTCTTTCGTTATATTATTATAATAATATCTTTATTTCTCTTTTCTTTCTCTTTAGTTCGCGCAAATCTTTATAGTAATTCGATCGATCACGCGGAAGTTCGCTTACAAGGAATTTACTAGAAGATATACTACTATCACGTGTGTAACTTAGAAAGTCTTAACGACTTACAAAGTGCTATTGAGTAGAAAGTAGCAAGAGCGTACTAGTGGCGTATTACTACCGTTAGATCGTTGGAGCTCGAGTCTAGAGTCGAACTCTATAGCGATTTGTGAATAAAATACATCAATAGAGAATACACGACTAATGCGAGCGACCCTTCGTGTCCTACCCTATTCTCGCCCTACGAAAAGATCTTAGTGTTCTCACTTAGAAAATAAAGCTATATATATACGCGTACAATCGACACAAGTAGATATGTAAAAAGATAATTGAGCCGTGTCAACGTTAGGGTTAGTAGATCTAAGTAGATTGTTTGCAGATCTATAAAGACCGTATCTCGTACCCCAGCGCTAGGAAACTCCTAAGGTTTAAACAACGTACCCGAAAGAGAATTAAAAAGGCTCTCGAAGGGGACTTCTAGCGAGAATCGCTAGCACTAGCGCTGAGAAGTAGAAAGATACTAATGCCGACGCGATACGATAAGTATACGCGCGAGAGAAGTCACGATATATAAACGATAGAAGTTCGATTTTCATCGTTCTAATAGCTATATTTCTTCGTCGCTAAGATCAGTCTCGCGTGCTAATATAGTAGTTTCTCTACGAAAGAAATACTCTAAATAATAATTATTAACATCGTGTAAGGGGTTGGTTCGCTGGCGCTTAGCAAGCGACCTAATCAATATAAGAGACGTATAGTCGATACGATAATAATTTCTTTACTAGATACTAAGTTCTAATAGAACTAATTTCTAAGGAACACGAAAATTCTAGAATATACGAAGATAATATATAATCGTTAAGATTCCGTCAAGGCCTTAGATTATAGACTTCGTAATACGTTAAAATCTTAGACTATAGATTCCGCAATAAATTCTAAACCTAGAAGTAATCGACGCTAATGCGTATATAGCGCTAGATCTAATAATTATCTTCTCTTTTAGACTCTAATCTCTAGATATTATTTAGTATAATATTCTTATTGCGTAATATAAAAAATCTTTAAATCTTATAAGAATTAAGAAAAAGTACTCGTAAACGATATCGCTTTTATAATACTAACTTAAATTATTAATAGTAAAAGATACGCGTCGTAGACGCGCGTTAGTACTATTATACATATAATATTTATTAATTATAATTACCTCGACTCTACTATATTAATTACTAGTATATAGTACAAATCTTCTTTATAATACGATAATCTTAGTAATAGTCTTCGAGTATTAATAGTTAACTAAATATACTATAACTAGTTCTACTATTTATAAATTAATAAAGACGTAGTCGCTAAGTATACGTAGAAGACTTATTAAAAAATCTAAATCTCTTTAGATAATAAGAAATTTTTTTTTTCTAATACGTTATCGTTTTAATATTATAAGATTAATAAATCTATAGCAAACGATATATATTATTAATAATTTATTAAAGAATTCTTCTAGTTCTTTTATAAGCGCGTAGAAGAAGTTCTCTTAAATACGATATCGTTTTTATAGCGAATATTACTAGCTATTCTAAAACATATTTATTATACGTTATTTATTTTAATCTTTAGCGAGCTATTATTAAATATTTAATAGTTACGCTTCTATCATCGGTAAAAAGTAAATTCTACTAGTGAATTTAAAATAGGCGACTCCCGATATTAGCGTCAAAACCGGCGTTAGTAGCCCGTTAGCACCGTGAGCAACTTCTATTCTCGCGATTTTAACACTATTTATAATAATAATATTAACTTTTTCTTATATATATATATATCGCATTAATATTAGAAGCGATCTATTAATTAATATTATTAATATTATTAAGAATAAGAATTACTATATGTGCTAATCGTGCTAATAGCAACTCGAAGTTGCTAATCGGGCTTATCGCTAATTTCGGATTTAACATGGGCTATTAGCGACCCATTTGCGCGAAAATCCAGCTTCAAGAAGAATTTACTTTTTGCCGATAACGTCTTTCTATAGAACTATTCTAACTTCTATAGTAGAAGCATATAAGATCAATTTATTATTTTGTTATTTTATTAATAACGATATCGACGATACGATAATTCAACTAATTAGAATTATTAGAAAAACTTTATCGACGATATATTAGCGACGATATTGTAAGTAATAATAATTAGCGTCTTTTAATATTAATAAATTTATCTTCGCTTTCTTAAGACTTTTCTCTTCTTTATAATATCTAATATACTTTTTATAAGTTCTTACTCTAGCGCTATAATATCGCTCTTAAGTATATTAATACTAACGTGTTAATAGTTATATACTTATTATTATTAACTTCTTCTAATTATCTACTATAAGTGTTATTAAACTTTTCGTGTTATTACGCTAATATTAATATATATTAACACTTGATATAATATATAATAATAATAAAAAAAGTAAGTTCCTTGACGCTTCGTTATCGTATACTAATATAATATAATATCTACTCTTTTCTATTATTAATACTTTATTCGTTTTAATAACGATTATATTAGAGATAAGTCTCTCTTTTATTTTTAGTGCAAAAGCGCTAAAAAGAGAATTCGAGATTATATAAAATATTTTATTTTTTCTTTATCGAGTTCGTCGAGTCTTCGAGATTATAGCGTTAATACGCCGTAGTCGAGCGTATATTAATCGTAAGATTACTTTATTTCGTAAGAAATAGAGTCTAATTATAATTATTAATAATTAAATAATTATTATTATTATAAATCTTTATCGCGATTTTTAGATCGCGAAGAAGAAACTTAAAATAATATATAAGCGCGTTAAAGAGCTTAAGAGTTATAATAAGCTTCTTTAAGAGAAGATAGATAGTATAAATATCTATAAGACGAATTTAGACGAAGTCGTCTCTAATAAGAATAATTTCGAATAAACGAGCTTCTCGAATAAGAATCTCTCTAGAAATTTTCTTTATTTTTAATTTCTATTTTAGACGTAATAGCGAACTAAGTAAACTTAATTATATTCTTTTATAATACGCATTAAGTGTCTCTCTAATAAATTATATCTATAGTAATATATACTCTAATTTATTACGATATATTCTTAATATAATATTCTTAATATAATATTCTTAATATAATATTCTTAATATAATATTCTTAATATAATATTCTTAATATAATATTATTTAATTAAATAATTATATTAATAAGTATAAAGAGTGCGTCTATAATTATTTAACGCATTAAAATAGTTATTATATTTACTTTCGATTACTAGTCTTCTACGTATTATAAATCTAAGTTAATTTATTAATACGCTTAAATTCTTCGTCTAATAGTTATTAATTATACTCTTCGTTTTAATTAGTTTACTTAATCTTATATTAAATATCTTTTCGCTTCTTAATCTTATTAATAATCTCTTTTATCTTTTATATCTTATTATTATCGATAAGCTTAAAGACTTACATAAAGAATTTCGCTACTTCGTCGTAGTCGCGTATATAATATAATTTAAATAATAATATATAAAAGATATTATAAATTCTATACGTAGAAGATAATAATAAGCGATACGCTTATAATCTTATTTTATTAACAATTCGAAAAGATCTTATATATTTATAAATTAACTTTTTACTTAGATATCTTTATTTTAGATTCTTAATTACTAGTATTATTAAATTACTTACTTTATAGCTTTAAGATTAATGCGATTTGTTATATTACTTGACTTAAGTTATAATAACGCTACGTAGTCGCTCTACTATCTTATTTCTTAGCGTTTATAATTTTATTTATTTTTTTATTTATAGCGAATTTTCTCCTCTCAATAAAGTTATTCTTAATTTCTTAGTATACTTTTAACTAATATTTATATATTAAAAAAGATAATACCATTTCGATAAAAATATATTAACTATTTATATATATAAACTCTATTATAAATAATAGTTTAGTTTAATTACTTTACTTCTTATTAGTAAATACGCGTAAGTAATATTTTAATATTTACTTTTAATTAATTATATTAAAATAAGCGATATTAAAGATATTAGAGAAGAATTACACGAAGAGAATTTTAATTTATTGTTATTAATTATTTTATTAAATTAATAGACGTTATCGTCGATAGAAAGTCGACGATAGCGAAATCGAAAGACTAATAATTTAAATACTCGATCTCGACGACTTTATTCTCTTTAACGTATTTTCATATTAATTTTATTATAATTCTACTTAATACTTTTGCGTCTCGAATATTAATACTACGTAAGAAAGCGATATAACGATATTATTCTTAATTCGCTATTATTTACATTAATAAAGTTCTACGTAATTATTAATAAAGAACTATTAATCTTAAATTCTTCTTTAGCGCTTAGAAGAACGTTCGAGTAACTTAATAATTCGTGTTTTAATTCTTATAAGATAAGATATACGAGATCGTTAAGTATCTATTATAATTAGTATATGCTTCGCGACTTTATATTTATCGAATATATCTATCTTAATATAGCGATTAGTTTCTACTTATTAAAATAGAAAAAAGATACGACGATTTATAGGAGAGAAATAATTATACGCTTAAGAACGACGTAAAACGAGCCCTCGAAACGAAATATCTTTAAAACGATAATAATATAATTATATCGAATACTATAAATTATTCGTAGCTTCTTCTAAGAGTTTAACTTCGAAAAATTCTTTATAATAACGTATTTATAAAGAGACTCTTTTCGAACGATAACGATTACAAAGCGATCGAACTTAAGCTAAAAGATCTTTTAATAACTTTTTCACGATAACTTATTCTTTATTCTCTTATATTTATATCGAATCTTAGATCTTTTTATTACTTTATCTCTTTGCGAAGAGAGAAATCTCTTTCTTTTTATCGTATTTTTCTTTAGAACTTAACGATCTTATAATCTCTATAATCTTATTATAACGTAGTTTTTAGACTCTAAAAGCGATATAGACTATTTTAGCTCTATTAGACCTTTTATTTCGAATTAAATATTACGATTAAGCTTTTAAAAAATTTATGTTCGACTTGTAAGAAATAATAATTAGACTTTATTAAATATAGCTTATAAGTGAAAAGTAAACTCAAGTAGAGAATTAGATATCGAAAGAGAATATAAGCTTTTAATCGTCGAGTTACTATTAGATCACTAATTAATTAGATTAAATAAATTAGCGTTAAGAAGAGGGAGTTAATAAATTTAGAAAAAGAGAAGGGTTAGAACTAGCTCACTATGAATCTTCTATATTCTTATAAACTCTTTATAACTCAAGATATTAAGTATTTTTCTCTTTTCGATTCTTTATCGAGTAAAGTGTATTTAGATATAGAAAACTTAGATTCGAGATAAAGAGTCGAAAATTAAGATAGAAAAACCTATTAAGTATAAGAAAATAGTTCGTATTAGACTTAAGTGATTATATTTTTAATAGAATTAGTCAAGAAAGCTCGATAATAAGAACGTCGAGAGATTAAAAATAGATTTTCGAAAGAACTATTGGCGACTTAAAGAGAGTAATTATATCTTAGTCGTTATTAATTAATTATTTCTCGATATCGCTAAAGAGTCTTCGAAGATCTTAGCGCGATAATTAAGAAAATATTCGTAGAGCGAGTATTCGAAGCTAATTTTTTCGGCCGACTATTAAGTCGAATATTTATACAAACGATATCGTATTTAGATAACGAAAGAGTTAAGATTAAATTAATAAATAGTAGATTTATATCTCGTAGAGAGACTCGTTCTCTTCGTAAATAATATTAATTCTAATTAATATCTTAAATAGACGTCGATTTTAATCTAAGAATATATCTAATCGAGAAATATTCTAATGTAAAGAAGTCGAATAATAGCGAGACCTATCGTAAGATTCATTAGTATTATTTTTAATAGAATTTGCGCTTTAAATAGCGATAATAAAGTCGATTAAGTTCTTATAAAAAACGATATCTTAAGTAGCTTCTTCGACACGAGAAGCTAATCGTGACTTTAAATATTCTTCGTGAAATTCTCGATCTATAAGAAGATATAAGACTTTACACGTAAAATACGATATTAATTATTAAATACGATAACGTAAGTAAATATTTTAGTCGACGCTACGAATTTATTAGAAATTCGATAGATAATATTACGCTATTTATATTATATTAAAGACGTTTAAGAGAAGCTTCTTTAATACGATACGAGCGTAATGTAATATATAAATAAAGTTATTATAAAAGCTTTAAAGCTTCGGATATTACGAGTATATACGAGAAATATTAATGAGATACGAGATTAAATATTAGAAGAAATAATTTTTAACGCTTTCGACGAAGAAGATCGCGCGAGAATATAAGTTAAAGTATAGATTGTAAATAATTTAATTTCTTTCTTAAATACGCTTTTCGAGAATTTAAACTATCTTAAAATATTAGCTAATTATATAACGAGATTAATTAATTCTTCACTCGACGATATAGTATTTATCGCGCTTTTTAAGACTTTTTTCGATATTAATTAAAGATTCGATCGAGCTATTATTTAGATTATAGAATTTAACTTCTCGTTTAATTCTATAAGCTCGATAGATTATACGAATCTAGACGTTCGATAGCTATATATATACGTTATACGTTATTATCTTTAATATTTAGAAATCTTAAAGAAAAAAAGCTTTTAACGCGATATACTATTAACGTGAATCGAACGATATTATACGAGTTCGCTAATCTCGCTAAATGCTTAGATTTCGAGTTATTAGAGATTATTACTTTAAAAGAAAATCTTTAGATAAGAGATATAAGAAACTTATTAGAAACTTTTAAATCTTTATTTATTACAAATAATATTAAGATAAAAAAGATATAAAGATACGAATTATTAAGCGTGAAGAAATACACGAAAGATAGCGAGTCTCTTTTTATAAATTATCTATATAACGTAAATAAGAAGCAAGACGAGGGTCTTATATTCTTCTTCGTTCGGAAATCTATCTACTTGCGTTCTTTGAAAGGTCATTATCTCTATTCTTAAACGAATTGTATTCGAAAGATAATGCAATAGAGTAGGGATAGGAATTGAAGAGATAGAAGTTGAAGAGGTATAAATAAGAGAGAGGAGAGAAGAGGAGGAGAAGGAGGAGAAGGAAGAGAGATATAAGTAAGAGAGGTAGAGGCGAGAGAGATAAGAGCTAAAGAGATAGGAACGAGAGAGAGAGAAGCAAGCGAGGTAGGAGCTGAAGAGATAAGAGCTGAAAAGGTAGAAGTTTGTCATGGAAAAAGGTCTGGGATTGATGGTTGAAAAGTTATTGAATTCTAAGGGCCGTAGTGGCGGAGATCTACTGGGAAACTAATATACATTTGGCCTAGCTTCCCCGTTTCTTCCCCGATCTTTCGAAATGCCTTTGATATACAAAAAAACCGTGATAACATCTCACAACAATAAGAAAAAAATAAGCGACCTCGCTTGCTTAGATATTACTGCTTTATTATAATTGTTAGCGAATTCGTATTGATGGCAAACTTGCTAGAAAACTAATAGTAGTAAGGTTAAATAAAGTATATAGTGTAGAAGTAGTTAGAATATCACAATAACAACAACATAAATATTATAATTATTAATTAATATCTTTCTTTAACGATTATATAAACGCTATTAAATAGAGGAAAATAATTCTCGATTAGTAATACTTGTTGAGTTGTTTAAATATAGCGGGGAGATAAGTAGACGTGATATAGTGTTTAAGTTTAAAGGGCATTAGTAGTATCGATTGTATGCTTATATTGATATATTAAGTCATCGGAGTTGATAAGATCTTTAACTTTATATTATTGATTATATTTAGGCTCGTATCTTAATCATCTGATGAGATACTACGTGGTAAAGTTTCTATCTTTTCGAATGACTCGCTTATTGAGAATTCGCTCTACTTTTTAAAACTTATACTTATTAATATCTCTTTTTATATATATATTATCTAGCTAATTAGAGATAGAATAATTATACGAGTTAGAGTTAGGAGTAGGGGTAGACTCTAGTTAGGCAATGCTGAAGATCGAATATATATTTTAATGCCCTGAAATAGCTAGTTTATAGATCTATTTGCCGATTTTCTATAGTATTTCGAATAAATCGATATACTGCTAAGATAGCTTAATAATATAATAGCCGTAATAATAATAGAAATGAAATAGTCTTTATGTAGTCGTAAATAAGCTTAATCGCCCTACTTGAGAAACATTAATTAATGCTTTCTATTATAATAATGTTTTTGATTTATTTGAGCAAATAAAATAATATTAGCTATCTAAACGCGGGTAACGATAGGCTATGATAAAAATGTAGTGGCTTCTCTGAGCAGATCAAGTGATTTATTAAATTAAAATTCGTAAGTTAATTCGTTAAGAGTTTTATTATTAATCGTAATTGAGATCGAGTTATTAAGTAGAGCTTATATTCGTGAAAGAATTAACGGTTAGAGAGCGGGATTCTGCATAATATGTAGATAGAATCGTAGTGCTATCTTCGCTATTTAATTAGTTCTTTTATTGCTTTTATTCGTCTAAGAATAATAAGTAGTTAAATAAAGTAAGTTCACTTCGAGCTTCTTAAAGAGCTTCGATTAAAGCTTAGAAAGGAACTTTCTATCACGATCCGTAAGTAAAACCCTTAGAATTCCCTAGTTTATAATATTAAGTTTATTAAGTAATGTAGTAGCTTATTGGGCGACGAAGTAATCCGTTTTATCAGATACGAAAGTTACTTTTTTTATAAACTTGTTTATCACAGAAAGAATAATATCGAATTTTTTATTTGTTAATTCTAAGAGTATTAAAATAAAATTTAGAGTAAGTGTATAAAACGATACTAGCGAAGACTCGATTAACTATAGAGAGTTATAAGAGCGATGTCGGCGTATTTAAAGAATAAGATATTAAGGGTAGAATCTAATATACTATCGAAGATACTTAATCAATTCATATATATATTAAATATTCGAAATCTTCTTATAGAACTTCTTAAATCTTAAATAACTATCTTTATAAGCTATTTTAAGAACGATTTTAATTATGCTTTAAGATATATAAAGACGCTACACGCCGATAAGCTTACTTATATAAAAGAAAAGATTTTGATATTCCTATACAGTGTTTATATATCTATCACGAACGAAAGAAAGATCGATAACGTACTCGTTAATATTCTCGTTCTTAGTTATCAAAGTAGAGATTCTAACGTAAAATAAATCTATTTTATAGTCGTTTTCGAGGTCTTTAAGAAACGTAGAACTTATCTTTACAAGTATAGTAATAAAGAGAGTATCTAGCTTATTATACTTATTAGAGAGAAATATATTATTAATATTTATAAGTCTTAAAAATGCATCGAGAATAATATACTCTTTTTCGAACTTATATTAAATATCGAGACGAAATTATCTAAGAAATTAAAAAGCTCTAATAAGACGAACGTTTATTCTTATAATAAAATTTGTTGAGATAATCGATAATTATTTCATAATGTTTAGAATAGTAAAATAATCTATAATAGTAGAATAATCTATAATAGTAAAATAATCTATAATAGTAGAATAATCTATAATAGTAGAATAATCTATAATAGTAGAATAATCTATAATAGTAGAATTGTCACGGTTTTGGCATCTGTTCTCCGCATGCCAAGCTCGGTGTGGATCAATGTTGCTCCGGAGAAGAGTTTTCAGAGCCTTCGTAGCATATTCAGTTAATGGAAGCAGTCAATCCCACTACACGTCCATTCGTTCGTGACAAGAATAATCTATAATAGTAGAATAATCTATTTGAATAATAGTAGTATGCTTCGAAGAGTCTATTAGGTACCTTATTTTCTTAAGCACTCAGACGAAGTCTACTACTTCTAGCTCTATTAATTAGTAGTTTTTCTTAACTTAAGTTAGGCCTCGAGAAAGAAATATAATTATTTAAATTGTAGTACGAGAAGGTTATTTTAAGCTTGAGTTTAAGCTTAAGTTTAAATTAAATTCTTTATTCTTAATATAAAAAACCTATGCTTTAAAATCGAATTCTTTTAAAGTATTTAAATTCACTTAAATTAATCTATTGAGATCGTGATAAATAAGTATAGAAGATTAAGATAACGCTTCTTGTAGGCTATTAAAATTAACTTTCTTCGTTTTATTTGACAAAGATAGTTTAAAGCGAGAAGAATATGCACGGCGAGAATTATCTTTCGACGAAGCTTCTTTTAAAAGTCTTATCTTAAGATTCTATAAAGGTGCTATTACGAGTCGGAAAGGTGTGGTATATTTGATAATATGGGACCAGTTTTTCAAATATCATATCGAAAGATATGAGATATCCTATACTTTCATTGGGTTTTTAATAAATATATTATATGATATTTTTTTATATTCTAAAAATACGTAAGAAGCTTAAGCGAACGCTTATATAATTATAAAATTCTATAAATAGATTAAAAAGATATAATTTTTTAAAAAAAGTTGAAAAAAAGTTGAAAACGACTATGTTCAACAGATACCACACCTTTCCGACTCGTAATTAGTAGTAGCTATTCTTAAAGAATTAACATAATAATTAAGTAGATTAATATTTAAATATCTTAGAAAGATCTTTTTAGAGACGATTAAAATATTATGTTTAATTAGAAGTTAAAAAAGTTTTTTTAAGTGATAAAGGTGCTTAGAGAAGCTATTAGATTCAATAATAATATTATTAATGTAGGCCTATGCGAAGTCTTTAAGAGCTCTCAAAATATAATTAATTCTTATTTATACATAGGTAATTAAGTTTATATAGCCTATAATTAAAATATTAAATATTTCTTACCCGCGATAAGTAACTACTATAAGTATATATCGAAAGTTGAGATATATAAGTTATTGATAGAAGAATAATATTATATTTAGCACTATTAGGTGAGTGTAATTAAGTAGCTTCGAGATAATATTAGATTAGAGAGACACGAAATAGACGTCTGACACAATAAGATCGTTCAGGTCTCGAATATTAATTATAGCTCTATCTTTTCTCTTATTATTAGATAGAGTTTTTTAAACAACGAAGATAGAATAGTTAAACGAAGTTAACTGCTTCGTGTATTTCAGACGACCTTGCTATTGAAGAGTATTAAAGATTTTATTAATTATTATTTTATCTATTAAATTAAGAGAATAGATCTTCGCTCTCTTACTTCTAAATAGTTTTAATAATTAATTATCTCGAAGAGAAAGCTTTATTTATTTATTTTATAACACTTTAATAAAATCTTTATCTTTTTATAGAGACGAAAACTTATCAATTAGATTAGATAATTATTATCTTTCTTTCTTATTTCCATAAATTATTATATTATTAGAAAGCTTTAATTTCGTTTATATAGAGACATTAATCGAAATATAATTAATTAGAGACGAGAAATTATCAGTTAAACTTATTATTATGATAGCGGCGAAAGTAATTGCTTTCTTCACTCAACTCGATGATTCTATATTAACAAAGAAAACGTTTTCGTAATCGACTTCTCGCAGTGTTTTTGAATATAATTTCTTAAGAATTTACATAGCATAATTAATCTTATTTTTGACTATTATATCGGCAATATTGATATCAATTATATAAGTATATATAATTAAATTGTACTACTTTGTGAATTTAAAAATAAAGTCTCTATTAAATAGATTCTTAGATATAATAATAGATAGAATTTACTAAGCTCGAGAGGCGATTATAAGTACTTTCTATGCTCGGATTAATCGTTTTATATACTAATCGATATTGTAAGTTATAATTTTGATAATGATATCATAACTATCAATACGAGTACGGGTCGGAAAGGTGTGGTATCTGTTGAATATAGTCGTTTTCAACTTTTTTTCAACTTTTTTAAAAAATTATATCTTTTTAATCTATTTATAGAATTTTAT
>JANQBS010000490.1:0-18863 GCA_033085395.1 Xanthoparmelia taractica | reverse complement strand
AATTTTTTAAAAAAAGTTGAAAAAAAGTTGAAAACGACTATGTTCAACAGATACCACACCTTTCCGACCCGTAAATTCTCGTTATTAATTTATAGTTTTAAAAATAATAGATTTAATATAATTAATATAAAGAATTAAATATCTTATCGTAACTTAATATATTAATATAATATCGAATAAATCTTAAGTAATAATATATGTAAATTATTTAATAATAATCTTTATAATTAAATAAATTAAGATAATTTTTATTAATATTAATAAACTTAACTTACGACTAATAAGAGCTTTTATATATTTATCTTAATTTAATTTTAACGTATAATATAAGTCTAAAAAGCTTAACGCTTTCTCTCGATTAAAGATAAAAAATATAAAAATATCTTAAATAAATAACGTGTTAAATAATTTAATATTTAATAACTTTAAGATAATATATTATATAATTTTAATTGAGATATTAAATAACTTTAAGTCTAGATTAAAGCGAAGTTATCTTAATAATAAACGCTAGGCTAGAATTCTTAAGATCTTAAAATTCGCTTAATCTATAATCGATAAATAAGATATAAAATAATAATTAAAGAAATTACGATTTAAATTTTATAATAAATTTATTTATTTTACGAACGAAATTAATAATAAGAAATAATTATATATTCTTAAGACTTTATATAAAAAAATCTTCGAGTTAATATATAATTACTATAATTATAGTAAATTTTATTATATCTACGATCATATCGTGAGCTCGTTATATCTACGAAAGCTATCTTAACGACTATAGAAATATATTTATTATTATTCGAAATATTAAGTTAATTAAACGAAGAGATATACGCTATATGAATTACTACGCTTAATTACTTTCTTATCGACATCTTTTTATATAATAAAGATAAACTTTATTATCGCTCTTTTCTATATATAAAAAAATAATTATAATATTATTCTTATATTATTTATAAATTTAATAAGGAATTACTTATCGTTTCTAAAAAAAATATCTAAAGCATCGCGAAATAAATCGATATATTTCTCGTCTCGATAATAGGACACGACTAAAGAGTACCTTAAGCGATTATCTTTAATAGAAATAATAAATTTATATTAAACTTCTAAAAGATATTATTTATTAAATTAAGTATTAAAATATTAATTTTTATAATATATTATTCTTAAATAAATAAATAGTTAGAACGAATTAATTAAACGATAGAGATCGCTTTACGCTATTACTTAATCGCAAACTTAAACGAAAATTTTATTAATATTCTATCTTATATATAGATTATCTTAAATAACTTATATAATACTTTTATCGACGCGATATTAAATAAGATTATATATGAATTTCGTATTAACGACGCCTTGGAATTATTAATCGATCTTTCTTCGAAGAACTTCTCTTAATTTCGAGTAATAAGACGAGAAGAAATCGAGAAGTTTATCGTATAGATTAACGTAATAATTAAATACTATTATAATACGCGTTATATTAATATTATATTAAGAAAGAAGATCTATCTACGTTTAAATAATAATTACTCTATACTCGAGCTATTAAATAAAAAATTATTATTTTAATATATTAAATTATTTACGATTAAGCGCCGAGTGAGTCACCTTATATACGAGCTAAATCTATTATCGATTATAAAAATATATCTTATAATATTAATAATATAATTAAAATTTTATTCGAATAAAAAAGATCTATTTAAAAGAACTTATAATTATAAATTATTACTTATTCTAATAGAAGAATAAAAGAAGATTAACGAATATATTATCGATAGATTACTTAATAAGTAGATAGTTCGCGAAAAGACGTATTATCTAATAAAGTGAAGCGATTAAGAAGAATAATATAATATATAATACTTTATTAATAATCTTTAGAACGCTTTAGAAAAGGTCGAGGAATTCGAAAAGAATATTCTTAATATTATAAGATTATAATATACTTATTAACGGCGTGCATCGACGAATATAGATATTTAAGAAAATTCTATTACTTCTTCACTAATAGAACGACGATAAGAAAGATCTCGAAGAACTACGAAACCTAAATCAATATTCAATATATCTCTAACGCCCGTAGTATCTAATACATTCACGACTCCCGTAGCAACGAATTCTAATATCATCGCTTCGTTAGTTCGTTATAATACTAGACTTAACTAGCTAGCGAGACATCGTCAAGCTAAACAATAAAGAAAGCGAATATAGCTTTATTATTATTAAAGAACTATTATTTAATAGCTTTATTACTATTTAAAATTCACTAGCTTTAATAACTTAGTATCACACTTCTTATAACTCACTTACTTCTTATAACTTAATCTTTCTATAACGCATTACGCTTCTTACAACTCACATACTTCTTATAGCTTTCACAATATCTTATTACTTACGACTTATACGCTACTTATAAATTTACGCGTTACTTACGACTTACACGTTTCTTACAACTCACAAACTTACAATTTACTTTACTTCTATAACAATTCTCACCTTTTAACTCATATTTTAGAACCCCGTATATATCTCATAACGCTTACTTTTATTAAGCTTACATCTCTTATTTAAATCTTACTTACTTATATAATTCGCTTAAGTTATTATTATATTTCGTAGACTAAATATCGAAAATATACTTAATTTAAAGACTCTTAATATATTCTTTACGCTAATTAATTCTAGAAGTAAAGATAATAAAAAGTATATAAATAAGCTTTAGAAGAGGCTTATTAGATAGTCTATCGCAATCGTAGCTTTAAAGATAAAATTTATATCTAGTAAACGCTAAAGATAAGAATTATCTTAGAACGAGTAATATTATTAAAACGAACTCGTAATTATTATTAAGCTATTTAAAGACTATAAATCGCTTTATTCTCTTGAAAGAATAAATTTAAATAATACGTAAATAATTAAGATCGTGAATTTCGAAATAAGCGGCGCGAAAAGAGCGAGATTATATTCTATTATATTCTCTATAAAGAACTTACGTATTAATTATATTAATAAGAATTAAATAAAAAAGATAAGAAGCGATTAGAATAATCTATTACGATATTAAGTAGTCTTTAAAATTTATTAAATATATAAAGATAAGAAAACAATAAAAGAATTTTCTTTAATTTTAGCGAATATTAAGACTTAAAGATACGATAATTATAAGTTAAAAGCGAGCTTATTATGTGAAAGCTAGATCTTAGATTATAACTTTAACGTCGTAGCGAAGAGAGCTTAGACTATATACGATATATTCGAGATTAAGAGAATAAATATTATCTTACGACTAATAATTATATTAATATTAAATAAGATTACTATTATCTTAAAGCGTTAGCTTTATTAATTCGATATGAAGATCAATTCGAGCTCTATCGATATCTCACTTAACGCCCGACGCTTATATAATATAAGATCTTCTCTATTCGAATCTCGATTAATCGATAATATAAGTAAGATATTTTTTAATAAGAGAGCGCGAATTAAAAGCGCGCGAATCTTTAAAGTAGATAAATTCGCTATTTTCTTAACTAAAAGTTATATTTTCTTTTTCGCTAAACTAAGTTTAATTTTATAATTAATTAAAAAGACGATAACGTAAAAGACTTTATCTTCTCTAATTTAAAAAAGCTTTAATTATTATAATAATAATTATCTTAATTTATTATAAAGATTAAATTATTATAAATAAAAGCGCTTCGAGCGTAATTAATTATTATATAAATAGAGCTCGAAGATATTAAGAAGAAATTAAGTATAATATAAAATAATTTAGAGATAATAATTAAAAACCTAATTAAGACGATAGATAAAAAATTTTTTTTTATTATATATATTAAGGATTTACATTAAGTTATAAAATAGTTTATAAAGAAAATATAGCGTGCGATTAGAGTGACTTTTTAGTTTATAAGTTTAATATAAGTCGAAAGCTTAATTAAGAAAAATAAGAATAGATATATAAAAGTTCTTTAATTCGTTATTACGCTATTAACGAACGTTAAGAATATCTTATAAAAGAATAATAACGTCGTAATAAAGCTTCGCTCGTATCTCTTAGCTTTAATAAAGCGATTTTTTAATAATAATAATAACTTTTAAAAATAACAGATCTCTTATAGCGATAATCGCGTTAAATTATAAAAAGAGGAAAATATCGAGCTTAATAACACTAAGAAACCCGATAAGAATAAAGATTACTTACTATTCGACTCATCGTATTTTATTAGCAATAATAATAACTCTAATATCGACTTATTTATCTTATTATCTCGAAGACGATTAGTCTCTATCTTATTAATGCTTTTATCTATTATATTATTATTAGAAGTATTCAAGTTTAAATATTTTAAATCTCGAGTAATAGCTAAATTGCTATTCGGCAATCGTATTAATTCTCGAGCTATACGTTATTACTTAAATTATTAAGTCGGCGTTCTATAAGATATATCGCGAATTTTAAAAGATATTAAGACTATATTAAGATAAGAAGCGAAGTATAAAGTTTAGTTCATATTAGAAAGAAATATAGTTAAGTTTGACGTAGGTCTGGAGAAAACCCGCTGAAATCAGCGAGGACGCTGGGCTTTTCTCGCTTTTCGGCAAATTATTACGAATAGTCCTTACCTAATGCTAGTATCGATATCTGCCTCGAGAGACCTGCCGAAGTCGTGACTATCTGCCAAGAACATGCCAAGGACGGAGCAAGTAGTATTTAAGTAGCAGTTTCGTTAGAAGAAATCAATCATCTTTCACCCAACCTTTCTATGCCCAACAATATTAGTTGAAATAATAGTTAAGTGAGGTTAAAATCGCTTAGTTGAGCTAACTCTACTCATAATAAGCACCTTAAAGAATACTTTGCTCTGCTTTAAAAGCTCTTCGCGATGCTTTCTAGCTATGCGTAAGAGCTTATTAAATATGCGTAGTTGAATACGAAAAGGGCGAACGTCATGAGGAGCATGCTGACAATGTTGATAGTGTCTTCCTCAACCACTCCTCGTCGCCGCGGCCCTAGCGGCCGCTTCGTTTGTAGGTGGATGAATAGCAATGCGAGGATTTTGGCTTATGAGCTATAGCTGCTGCTTCGCCTGCTACCCCGGCTCCTGCTGCCCCGACTCCTACTACCCCTGCCGCTGCCGCTGATAAGCATCTGAAATTGCTCTGAAGACGTGCTTGGCTAATGAGGTTGACAGCTGCTCCTGCTGCTGCTGCCGGCACCCCCCCCCGCCTCCCAAGGTATGTTGACTGAGAGGGAGGGTGATATATGACTGAGGGATTGCGCTGACACGTGCTAAGTCCCTGCCTGCGTGCGCTGCGTGCGTGCTTTGGCGGGTGACCCCCGCGGGAGCACCGACCGCACTTACGCTGGCGCTAATTAAAATAATCGAATTTTGCTTTAACCGTGGCCCCACTATTCGCTACGCTCATAGTGGTCCTACATCCAATTGCGCCCTATATTCAATTGCGTATATATTCAAAAATCGCCTTCTAATCTACGAATATCTCGCCCCACAGTTAGCTAATTAAGAAAAACGGCCTGATTATTATAGATTAGCTTTTAAATATTATAATCTAACTTTCGAAGAATAGATTTAATAACCTTATTAATCTTTTCTTATTAAATTTCCTTCGCTTAAATAGCTCGCTTTAAGATCTTTTTCGTTTTTTCTTTAACTATTTCTTTTATTATAGCGAGAGATTTACGTATTTAATCGACGTGCATTTATTTATTCTTCTAAGCGACGATCTTAGTAAATATCTTACGTGTTTATTTAATTAAAGTCTCTTTATAAATACGTTTAAAATCTCGCTCGACGATTTACCTTAAAAACTTATTAGCGATTACACTCTTAATAAACTTATTTAAAGATCTTCGTAGAACTTTTAAAATAATATATTTATTCGTTACTAAGAGTCTCTAAAAGTATTTCTTAAATTCGATTATATCTCGAGCTATATATGATATATTTATAAGAAGAGAAGAGACTAACTCGAGAGTAATAGCACGTAACTATAAAGATCTAATCTTTATTAGAACGATTTCGAGATTATAGAATATAAATTCGATCTTTCGAAAAGCTAATTAAATAATTAAAGATTTAAACGTTTAAGATCTTATTTAATTAAATACTATGAGAAAATCTAGTTTATTAAAGTTATTACTTTTTAGACGAATAGCGTTATCGATAGTCTCGAAATAATAGTATTTAAATAGCTAAAAGTAATTAATATCTAAAGATTAAGTAATATATATAGAATATAAAGAAAGAATAAATAAGACGATCTTCTTTTATTATAAATATAGTTAAAATTTATATATAAAATAAGACTTAAAGTTATCTAAAATTAAGACTCTTTATTCTCTCTTTTAATATCAATTTAAGTGTATATCGAAATACTTTAATTAAGTATATATTAGTTAATTATTTAAATATTCAATAGAGAAAACAACTAGAATCGTATTCGAGAATAAGTTATTCTTATCTTATTTGTATAGAATATATACTTCTTTTAGAATAATAAAAGATGGAATACTCTATTCTTTAGTCGAAATATACTTCACGAAAGTTATATAATTACGATTATCTGGATTCACAAAGCGAAGTGCTTTACTTTTATCTACTATAATTACTAAATAAGCGATTTTATAGTTAACTCGAAAGTCTATCTCGTCTATATTTTAAACGTTCTTAAATTATACTCTTATCTCTTTATAACTAGTCTGAAATCTCTTATATATCTCTTATATACTCTAAATATTATATATATTCTTACGCTCGACACTTAGAGACTTTTACTTATATTTATAATATTTAAAATATTGTTTAATAAAGTTTATAGTCTAGTTTTTATTTAATAATTTCGAAGGCTAATCTAAAAACGACTCGAGTTTAAAAAGATATTCTATAGTATTACAAATATAACGAAGGCGAATTAAGTGTTTAATCTAATTTAAGTAATTAATATAGTTATATAAGAATAATTCTTAGACTATAGTAAGCCGTTAATAACCTAATTAATAAGTGCTTCTTGAAGTTATTTCTTGAAGCCGATATTGAACGCGTCTTGATTTGAGATTATAGTGTAACGCAGTCGCGCGAGCACTATCGATTTTTATTAGTCTGATAATTAAATATAACGTCTTTTAAAAGAGTCTCTTTATTAGTATAAGAATTGATTATAATATAATTAAATAATGGTGAGTTGGGATGAAAGGATCAAATCACGAAAAAATGCGCAATTGGATGTAGGACCACTATGAGCGTAGCGAATAGTGGGGCCACGGTTATAATATTAATGATAATAGAGTAATCGATCTATATTATTATAGAATACTTTAAAGATTCGACTATATATCTTATTTTCTTTAGATATTAAATAAGATTAGTAATCTTTAATTTCGTAGACTAATAATTTCTTTTTATTATAGTTAAAAGCCTTAATAGAAAAAGAATAGACTTCGTTTCTATATGAGAAGATTATTTATTTTTACTTTTATATATATTTGATTTAATATAAAAGACTATCGCTTTAAAATTAAACTCTTTTAAGATATTTAAGTTAATTTATAAAGTTCGAGTATTATTAAAATATATTAGAATTATTAACTAAGATAATACTTCTTAAAGAAGCTAAAAAGAAGTTAATTGCTTTTTTAAAGCTATAAATAGCTTTATTCTAGAAAAGTGTTATTTTCGTTAACGTTTAAAATTCGATACTTTCTTAAGAAGTAATATTTTAAGATTTTATAAGGGCTATATTAATTATATATAGAAATAAACGTATTAACGCAAATAGCTAGTTAATCTTAAGTAGTATTCGAGTTCTCTTAAAATACTAAAATATTATAAGTTTTAAATAGTTTTAAACTTATCTTCTAATAAAATTAAGTCGATAGAATTAACTTTTTTATTTAATAAATTAACGTTTAAATATCTTAAAAAGACTTTTATAAAAGAAATAATAATATTAAATCTTATAAAAGCTTAAATAATTAATAAAGATCTTATAAATATTATTAAAATATTCTAATACTCGTAATTGTATTATTAACGTAAGCTTTTACGTTAAGAATATATTACAAAATCTTATCGATTTAACGTTAAATATAAATAATTAAATTTATATAACTTATAATTAAAATATTAAAAGTTGCTTAATCTCTATAACTTATAATAGTCTATATATAGCGATAATTTAAATATACTCGCTATTAATAGAAAAACGAAGTAGCATTAATTACTAAAATAAAATTACAATTAATTGATATCTTAATTATATTCTATTAAAGAGATATTAAATATATATCTCGAAGTAATAAGTTATTTAAATCTCGAATATTAATTGTTAATCTTCTTTTAATAATATTATTAGATAATATTTTTTATATAACGAATATCGAATAGAAAAAGAATATAGAATCTTTAGTTTATTTAAGTCTTCTCTATTCGTGTAACTTATTAAAGACTTTATCGATTACTTCTCGATCTCGTGCGCTTAAGAAATAGATTTTAATTTTCTTATTAATCTTAATCTATTAATTATCTCTTAATAAAAGCTTTATCTATTTCTCTTCTAATACTTTAATCAAGTCGATATTTTATTAAATTTATAAGAATTCGTTAACTAGATCGACTAGTGTAGTCTTAGTCTATATATTTTTAAAAATTATAACTTTATTTAATAGCTTATTTACTTTAGCTAATAAGAAAATTAATTAATTTAAGCTTAAGTTTATACTTAAATTTATAACTATTTTCGTTAAGACGAATTTAGATTCGATATTTATTTAAAAGCAATTTTCGTAGTTTATTTCGAGAATATTTTCAAGCTTTAATTTCTTTGAAATTTAAATAAATAAATTAGAATTTTAGTTATTATATAATTAATCAAATAAGCGAATATTATTAAATTTATTTATACTACTAACTTAAATAAGAAATCACGACCGTTAGATAGATTAATTTCCTTAATTAATAGAATTATCTCGCTATACGAAGATATAAAAATAAATAATTTAATATAAATCTTTCTTCGAATAAACTCGCCTCGAGATCGAGTAATAACATTAATTATAGTGCTATAATTATTAATCCTTGCTTTCTTATTGACTATATTAATAATAATTTCTTTAGATCTAATAATATTATTTTTAATAAATATTTTAACACGTAAGTTATCGATAATATATAATTCTCTACGTAGATATATAAGTATTTTTCGATCTTAGTTATTAATTTTGGAAAGATAGATATCTTATATAATATACTTCGAAGTCTCGTGCTTAGAAATATTAATCTTATATACTTATAAAGATATTACTATTTTAAAGATAGCTACATTCGAATACTACTGAGAATATTATAATCTATCTATTAAACTCATATTATATTCGATATTAATATAAACTTTATTCTCTTAATTAATAGAATCAAGTTTAACTTTAATTATAATATAAGTTTAACTTTAAAAAATATTATTATTTCTTAAATTCTAATTAAAAGCGATAAACTTAATAATTTTTAATTGCTTATTAGCGAAGTTAGAAGACATTATAAGTACTACTTTATTGATATAAACGTGCTTCTTAGAATAGTTAATACGCAAATGCTTATACAATTTGATCTTAAATAAGAAGAATTTCCGCTAGTTTCGATAGTAGGTTTCGATCTTTATAAAGCTAGTAAACTAATTATTATTTAATTATATAGAAAGCTTAGAATTATACTTATAATTAGTATAATATATCTTATTTTTATACTAATCTTCGTCTGTAAAGTAAAAGTATTCGATATTAATATTTTCTTTTTAATAGTTCGAATTTTAAGCTTATTCGTTAAGCTTTAATTTAGTATTTTCGTTAGTAATAGAGATCTAATAAGTAGTTACTTTTAGACGATTTATAGCATTAAATTAAGATCTTTAATTACTTTAATTTTACTAAAAATCTTAAATTAATCTTAAAGAAAACTATTATTACTAATTATTAAATAAAGGTCGATTCGAGATCGAATTTGATACGTTTAAAGCGACGATTTGCAGAGGCTGACGAGGCTAAGCGTTTTGCTACGGATTTAAATAAGTATTTTTACTATTAAATTAACGAGGAAATAACTAAGTTAATTAAGCGTTTTAACTCTTATATTAATTATTAAGTTAACGAAAAGACTATTAAAAATAAGGCCGCTAATATTAATTATTAGAACCTACATTTTGTTAAGATCGAAATTGAAATTATTGAGAAAATTGTTATTATAAACGAGGTTGATATTAATTAGAAATATCTCTATTGCTATTACTCTAATTTTTAAAAAAAAAACTATTCTAAAAAGACCTCGCAGAAAATCTATGCGTTCTCGAATTATATTTGCTTATATAGATTCATTTATTATGCTTAAGATTATTTATCTTCTCAAGAAAATCATATAAGATAATTCGATTCTTTAATCTTCTTCAGTCACGTCTTAACTTAATATTTCAATTATTATAAATTATATTAAGCTAATTTTTAATATTAATTAAATCGATATCTTTCGAAGTACGTGAGATCTTTTATGCGTACTCTCGAGATTTCCTCTTATTAATAATATTTCTTAAGATATATCTTTTCTTTAATAATAAATTAATAGTTATATTAATAAATACTTTAAATCGTTTAATTAATATTCTCTTTTACTTATTTAGTTTATTTTCGAGCTTTATAAGATACTTATTATTATTAAAAAGCTCACTTAATTATTACTTTAAAGTAGATCTTTTAAAATAAGTTTAGAGATTTATACGAACGAGCTTATTACTCTTAATGCTAGCTACGTTACGAGTATACTTTAAAAATAAATATATATCTCGAAAGTAGATCTCTTTTAAAATATACTTCATTAAAGAAGTATCGAAAGTTATCGACTTATTCTTATATATCGAATTGAAAAATCTCCTATTATTAGCATTTCATCTACTAACTAATATAATTTCCATTATAGCATTAATGCTATTCTATTCTAATAATTCTTACTTATTAGACGATTTAGATACGCTACATAAAAAATCTTATAAAGTAGTTTATTATTACTATAAAAAGCTAATATTCTACTAGTTAATATCGTTATTTCTAGTTATATTGAAGTTATTTGAAATATCTCTAGAAGTAGAATTTGTGCTTGAATTTGAAGTAGGATTCGATATAGAATTCGAATTAAAATTAACGAAATTTGTAATTGTTGAATTGCTAGAATTAGAGTTAGTAACGAGAGAATTTCTAATGAAAGAATTATTAATAATAGAAGGATTTTTAATAGAACTTCTTAAAGGCGAAGAACGAGATATATCATTAATAGAAGAAGATTCTCTTAGTTTTCTTAATAATTAAATATTAGTCTTAAATCTAATTAGAGTAATCTTAAAAATTAATTAATTAAGTACTTAACTAATAGACTAGTTTAATATCTTAATAGATATAGAACGAGCTCTTACACGTGCGTTACGAGTTAATAAAGTTATTTCTTTTGCGATCTCTAAAGATCTAAAATTAATTCTAACGATATCAATATTAAATTACTTAATATCGTCGATAACGAGATTAATAAAAGCGTAATCGAAGTGTAGAAATTCGTCTATTCGAAGGATTAAAATAATAATATCTCGAGCGATAGAATTTAGAGCTAACGAAGTTAGAATAATAGTAATCTTCTTGATAGCGGAGAGATAGTATTATATTAATAAGAAAGGTTTTTTTATTAATATAAAGATGTATATTACAAGAATTAAAGCTCTCTCTTATTATATAATTAAATAGTATAGTATTTCTTAAAACGATAGTGATATTATCTATAATAGTAGTAATATAGTGATATAGCAATAATGAGTAAGCTATAGCGATAATAGTAAGGATAGTGAGTGTGCAGCGAGATTCCGATCGTTCGGGTATGAATTTCGATGATTTTGTATGCGGATCTTATTAGATAGAATGCAGTTCTTCGCGAAGAAGATTTATTTTAATGAATACAATAAGTATTAATTAAGCAATAATGAAGCAATGATGAAGAATCTCCTGAAATAGTTAATAACAGCTATTTGGCGTTGCTATTATACTGTAATACCAATGAGTGTATTCAGTTAGGTGTGTAAGTCTTTATTATTCTAAGTTGGAAAAATCTATCTAAGTTAGCTAGCCAAGGAAGCCAGTCAAGCACTTGCCTTAGTCGATTTCTTAATTGGCTTGGCAAGTGCGTTTTCGTGATAATAATATTATTAAGATCTATAAAGATCGAGAATTTTCTTTCTTGTTATTCGTTTATATTATTTATTCTAAGATTAAGATTCTTACACTTTACGAGAGAATTATTCTAATAAGGCGCTATTAGCTACGCTATATTATTTTATTTCTTCGCTCTTCGATAATAAAGATCTCGCTTATATTAAGTTAATCTTAAGATTAAAAGAGATTTTCTTTATACGCTAAAATTATTTATAAGCTTATCGAATAGCGATATTAATAGCGAGTATATTCTAATTACTCTCGCTAATCTAACTTCTATTTTAAAAAATATTTATCTTTAAAATATTATTAAAATTAATCTCTAACGAAGATCTCTTTAATTTTCGAGCGAAATTTAACTTATTAATATTATTAATTCTACTAATTCTAAGAATTATAAGTTCTAATTATATCGATTAAAGAGATTAAAATTTCGATTTTTTTAAATTTTCTTAATAATATTAATAAGCTTGAAGATATTTCTAATTATTAAATATGAAGATAATAATTTAAGAATAAGCTAAAGCTCTTAAATATCTAACGATATATCGATAAGAACTTTATAATTTCAATTATTATTAGCGATAATATTATTATTATTAAGAAAATTAAGACGTGAAAATAAGTTTATAATAAAATTTATATTATATTTAAATCTCGTTATAAGCGAAACGCTCGCTTTATAATTAAAAGTAAAATTAATATTAAAGATATTTAAACGATTCTTAAAAAATTTAAATCTCGAGATTTTAATATTTTTTAACTTTATCTTTAAAAAGATAAATAACGTCACTCTCGCGAGATACGATAATAATTGTTAAAGCTATATTAATAAGTCTATAAAGATACTAAAAGAGTTCGATATCTTATTCTTTAAGCTCTATTTCAATAAGAATTAAAAAATCTATTACTTTTATTCGAGCTTAGACTTAGTTTATAACTTATATTACGAGTAATATAATTAGATTTATAATATTTTTAATAATAATAGCGAGTTAAAATTTAATTTAAATTATATTATTATAAGATTTATTAATATTATTATAAATTTTATAAGCTCTATTATTATCGTCGAAGTATAGATATTAATCGCGTTAATTAATAATATCGTTACGTATACTTTATAGATTATAATTACTCTAATCGCTATCGAAGATTACTTTAAAAATAAAATCTAATTAAAAGCTTATATCGATAACTCTCGTATCTATATTTAAATCTATAAATATTATAATTATTATAAGAAGAACTAGTATAACGCTTCTAAGTGCGTTATTCTATATTTTTATTTAAAGTCTAAAGATAATAATAATAAAGAGAATAATAAATATAATCAAGACGATCGTAATAATTATAAAGATTATAATAATCGCGAAGAAAAGAACTTCTTAGATAAAGATAATAAGAATAAGAATAAATTCTCTTAAAAGTCTATTATCGAAGTCGTTACTATTATAATATATATTAAATTATTAACGATCTATAGCTTTTAATCTATATCCAGTAATTAAGCTTAATAACGATCTATTTAATCGCTTGATTTTAAATTCTTTAATATCGAATCTCTTAATCTCGCTCTACGATATTAACGCTATATAAAATAATAATAAAGATCTTATCAATATTTATAATTATTATATTATCGGCGCTATAATTTATCGATTACGTATATCGTTAATATATAATTCGAGATTATTTAATCTTTTAAATCTTTATCTTATTTATTAAGTTAATTAAAATTAATAGAATCGTAGATTATATTATAATTAAAAAGTTAAGCGTATTTAATTAGAGTGTAAAGAATTTAGAGATGAATATATCTTAATTATTAATAATGTTTAATAGATATTAATTAATAAGTCTAATCTAATTTCTTAGAGATAACTAAAGAATTAAGAAATTATCCTTTTTTTTATATCTAACGAAATCGATATTAGAGAGTATAATATTATTCTTAAGCGTTAGCGTAATTAAGTTTATACGCTCGATATCTAAATAGATATTCTAATATACTTAATAGTAATTAATAAAGATATTCCCGCTTATAATAAGTTTTTATTTATTATAAATACTCTTGCTATAAATATTAATATTCTAGAGCTCTAAATTAATAAGAAGATCTTATAAATATAATATAGTTATTACGATTATTTGAACTATTAGAATATTTAAAAAGCTAATTAAGATATATATTAAGATAGATCTTATTATTTTATTCTTTAAAGATATCTACGAATCGTATAATATTATTAATATAAAAATAAAAACGTATAATTGTTATAATAAATCGAGACATTAAAAAAACGATCTAATTTATAATAATATTTAAGATTTATTTTATTCTTTTTATAATAATTATAAGTTTATAATAATTTCTTAGATAATAAGACTCTTAGATTCGATATCTACTTTATATTAGATAAGATAGAATTCATGATTTTAAGAATATTTAAATTAATTTTAAATCAAGTAAAATACGATAATTATAGATATATTTAACTTCGATTTAATTATGATATTAAGTATAATAATTATAATATATACGTATATTATCTATTTAAAGATATTATTTAAGAGGAAATTGATTTTAATAATCTTTAAATAGATAATAAATTAGAATATCTTAGATAAACGATTTAATAAAAAGCTAGCTCTATATTTAAAGAAAATAAATTATCGTAAAAGTATCAAACGAAGTTCGTTCGAGTATTTAATTATCTTCGTAATCTATAATTAATCTTAAGTCGAGATATTATTTCTTATAAGATATATATAGATTATTTATTAAATCTAATTTATTTGTAAATTATCGAATAGATCGAATATTAAAAAATATATGTAATTAATATCAAATAGATTAAGTATTAAGATTATATATATAAGAATAGACTAGTTAATTATTAAGCTAATAGATTTTATTATATACTTCTATTTAATAGTAAGATCGAAATCTTCTTTAACATTATTTAAATTAATAATATCTTATTTAAATCTATTTTAATAAAACTTATCTCTCGCGAAATATAATAAATTAATAATAATAAGCTTCTAGAAGCTTATAATAAGCGTTATAATAACGTTATTAATACAATTTAGAAGCTCGCTTTAATATTTATTTTATAAAAAAAAGATTTTAAAAGAAAACGTAAATTCTTTATCGAAATATTTAATTTTATCGCGATATTAATTAAAAAGAAGTATCTTATAAAGATTAGAATTCTAATTAGAGTATAATTTCCGACTCGAAGAGCGTTATTCTTACGTGTATCTTTAGAAGAGTTATCGAAATCACTCGAAATGCTTAACAATAAGATTCTTATATCGTTTATAAATTTTAAAGACTTAATATTAGACGAGAAGTTTATAATATAATCTATAATAATTAAAAAATCTTTAAAACGTGAGTCGCTAAAATAATACGAAATTCTTAAAACTTATTATAAATTTATTTTATATTCTCTTATTTTATTAATTAGAGTTAATACTTTTAAGCTATATAAGTCTTAAAATTATAAGAAGATAATAGTAAAAATATATTAAAAAATATAATAAGAGCTTATTATATAGAAAGAAGTTAATTTTCTTATAATTATTAATATCTAGATTTTAATAAATCTTTTCTCAAATATATATATTTTAGAGAATAAATAAGTTTATAAAATTAAGCGTAAATCTTAAAAAGAGATCGCTCGTTATAAGATTTATTAAATAATATATAACTTTAAATCGCGCGAGAATATAGACTTTAATAAGACTTTTATCTTTATTATTAAATCTATAAATTATAAAGTTATTTTTATTCTAGCGATAGCTTTAAATTAAAAGCTAAAATAAATAAATATTAAAATAATCTTTTTATACGAGAACGTAAAGAAAATTATCTATATTACGTAGCTTATTGACTTTAAAGTTAATAATACATATAAGATATATAGATTAAAGAAGATACTATATAATGTAAAATAATTTCTTAGAATTTAATATAATATTCTAATAGCATATTTTAAAGAGTTAGACTTCGAGCTTATTATAATCGATTACTCGATCTTTAATATCGATATTATTATTATTATTATCTACGTAAATATTATTTTATTAATTAATCTTAATAAAAAGAAAATCTAAGATATTAAAGATAAGCTTTATAAGCGCTTTGAGATAATCGATTTAGACGCGTATAATTATTATCTTAATATAATTATTATTAGAGACTAAATTAATCGAATCTTATAACTCGATTAGATAAGCTATATTTAAAGATTTATTATTAAATATAATATATAAAAAAGTAATGAAATTCTTATTTTAATAGGTATAGAGAAGTATTAGATCGCTAAAGAAGACTTTTAGATAATTAAAGCTTTTCGTATCGTCTATTAATTAGCTATTAACTCACTAATATACGTAATATTAGATATTAGATTTAATATCGTCTACATTATTTTAATAATATCTCGATATAACTTTAATTTAAATAAGTCTTATTAAAAGATTATTAAATATATCTTATAATATCTTAGATAAATAATTAATTATTAATTTATCTTTTAAGAAGATTTAAAATTCTTATTTAAATATATTAATATTAACTAAATTAATAATTAAGACACTCGATATTTTATTTTTAAATATATCTTTAACGTAAATAACGCTACGATTAATTAATTATTTAAGCGATAATTTATTATAGCGCTTTTAATCTATAAAGTTAAGTGTATTAATTAAATATAAATTATTAAGAAAGTTATTTAATTACGTAATCTTTTTAATTAATTTAATCTTAGCGACTTAATTATTAAAATAATAATAATTTATTATAATAATTAAAATATAATAATCTTAACTAAGAATTCTTAATTTTATACACGTATTAAGTATATTAATATTTAATATTATTACGTATAAAAGTAAATTATTATCGAGAATATCGCTTTAAAGTATATTTTTATTAAAAGATAAATAATCGATGAACTTATTAAGACCTTATATAAGAATAAGTTTAATCGCTTTCGAGATCTAATTAAGCTAAAATTATCTCTTTAAGTCTTATTTTAAAAAAATTATTCTTTAAAAAAACTATAATTTAAAAGAATATCTAATTATCACTTATATTAAATAGCTATTATAATTATTATTATAGTTATTTATAATTATCACTGCGATTATTAAATTTATAGAGCTCTTTCGAGGGATCCTAACTTATATAAGAGTTAACGTTTTAGATACTTCACCCTCATTCGCCGCTGCTATCAGCCACTACTATTAAGTTCTATTCTCAAAACGGCCTCCGCGTGAGGAAAATCTTATAGCCGATTAGATATAGCTAGAAGAATTTTATTCAATTATTTTATTTTATTCTTATATATATTCTCCAATCTCGTAATTATTAATTTTAAATATATATATATTAAACTTAAAAGAAATTTTTTAAATAATCGTTTTATAATAAAAAATAAAATATTTATATAAGACATTAGAACGAATATTAGCATTTTTCTCTTTTCGATATAGTTGTTTTTAGTCTTTATAATCTATTCTTTTTATTTCAATTACTTATCTTTCATAAAGAGATTTTTCTTCGCGCTAATCGTATTTAGATTTTGAAATCCATTAATTTTAAATCTCGTATAAGTTATCCTACGTTTAAAAAGGGCCCTTTAGTGGAAATTTCGATTTTCATATTAATTACTCGGCTTTTATAGAAGATAGAGAGTCTACGAGGATACGCTCGAGGGAGAGTGTTAAAATTCGGGTTACGTGACTAGATCACGTGACACGCTAAGGCGTGCCTTATAGTCTCGCTTTTCTAGCTAGTACTCCTTAGTCAATACAATTACTACGTATTTTATCTCATATTTTGACATTATCGAAGAAAAAAATAAAGCTTTCTTCGAAAGAGATAGTAAATTTCTCTACTCTAAAGATTCGCCCTCTCTTATTAAAGTATATCTCGCTTAAATTATTAATTAATCGCGATTCAAATAAAGAGTGTCTCGTACTATATAAGATTTTATAACTTATTCTAATCTTCGCGTCGAAATAATATTCGAATAAAGAGCGTTATACGTTAAGAGAGATACGATTAAAGATCGTCTCGATCTTTATATTAAAATAATAATCGCTAAGCTAACGTTTTAAAATAATAATAATTTTATTTAATATCTATTTAATTATTAAATTAAAGACCTTTACTTCTATTTTCTTAAAGTCGAGTTTATTATATATAATCTATATTCTTTTTATTATCGCGATAAAGTTATATTCTAAGATTTAATTTTCGTATAATAAACTTATTTTTAACTCGTAAGTTTTATAATTATATATCTTAATATTTATTAAAATTAATAGAAATTTCTTCGCTATTTCTTTATTTTTATATATTTAATAGATTTTAAAGACTATTTAATAGCGTAATAGATTATTTTAATCGCTTCTTATCTTCTTTATTTAATCTTTATTAATATAATTAATATATAAGTTTTTCGTAGAGAATATAATAGAGTATAATCTCTACGGGTCGGAAAGGTGTGGTATCTGTTGAACATAGTCGTTTTTAACTTTTTTTCAACTTTTTTTAAAAAATTAT
>JANQBS010000489.1:0-18907 GCA_033085395.1 Xanthoparmelia taractica | reverse complement strand
AGTAATAATATTACTATATACGTCTTACGTAATTCTATTTTAAGTGTTAGCTTAAAAGAACTAATAATTAAAATAATTATTATAAAGATAAGTAAATATTACCTAAAGTTAACTTCTTGCTGTCGAAGAATTTTAATATATATTTCTCGCTATGAGTTTAAAGTAATCGCGAATTCGCTAATCTTTTTATAAATACGAATACGATAATTCTTAGCGACGTTATTAGCTTTTTTTACGCGTTTTAATTTTTTTTTCTTAAGAGTAAAAATATCGAGTCTTATTCTTAAACGTTTAATATTAAGATTTTCGCTAAAATCTTAAACGACTTTACGCTTTAACTAATTATCTTTAGATTAATTAATTACGTTATAACGTAAAGTCTTAAACTCGAGATTATTAAACTCTATATTAAAGAGCGAAAAGTATATCTAAGAATTTAATTATTCTTCTTTTTTAATAGCTAGAAAAAAGATTAATAAATAAATATAACAATAAAAAAAGTAATTACTTTTATAAGATCGATACTCTATAGATTACGATTTAGCTAAGAATTATTAATTATATACTCTCTATTAGAATAGAAATATATTAAATATCTTTAATTATATTAATAATAGAAACGCGTCTCAAATATTAGAACGAAAAAAAGATACAATAAATAAAAATTATTTAAGGAAAAAGTTTAAGAAGGGAATTATTTAGATATTAATATCTATTATTAAAAAAATTGCCAAGAAGGAAATTAATTAAATATTAATTTCTATTATCTATTTAATATAGAAAGATTATCGAGAACTCTACGTGTTAGTATCTAAATCGATAAAATTTTAATACGCTTAGATAATTACTAGAATAATTACTAGAATTAACTATAAGATAAATTTATTCTTATAAAATCTTAATACTTATAATAAGAATATTCTTCTCTCGCTTTCCAATTGAAAAATAAATTAATTCTAATATTATTACAATAGATATCTAAAAGCATTAATAAATAACATTAATTTTATCTATAACATCACGTTTTCTAAGATATATTTACCGTGTACTTTTATATTCTTTCTACTCTTTCTTCTATCATTTCTTATTCTTCTATTATTTATTATTCTTCTACTATTTATCTCATTATCTATCTATCTAATAAAGTAAGCTATGGCTCGCAAAAGAATTACTACGCGAGATAATATTTTAAAGTAAATATATTAAATCTATAAATAAAATATCAAGTATAAAGCTAATACGCGAGTAGACGATAGCATATAAGAGCAAAGAAAAGATTAAAGAAATTATAGTACACGTAGCTAATGTTAGATAATCTTAAGTGTAATTAATTACTTTTACGTAGTCTTTAAGTGTTTAATTATTAAGATTAATTAAGAAAAGTAGATTAGCGTAAGAATTATCGAGTAATAATGCTCGAAAACGTAGATAAAAAGCTAAAAGTAAGTCTAATCTCGAATTTATTTATTCTATTTTATTAATATATTATAATTATTACTTTATATAAGATTCGTTGCTATTAGAGAAAATTCGATTTAATAATTCTTAAGCTCTTCTTTTCGCGAGTAATAAGAGAGATCGCAATAATATATATAAAGAAAATACGTTTTTCTAGATCGATTATTAAGATTATTTATAAATCGACGAAAGCTTTTCTTTATTATATATTCGAAGATATTAATCTTTATATTATTTATGCGAAGCGTGTAACTATAATAGCTAAGAATATACAATTATAAAGAACGATCGCAAATTCTTTTTATAATGCGAAGAGAGAAGAGAGAAATTTACTATTATAATTAGCGTGCTAGTAATTCTTCTAATAATTAAATAAATTAAATATATTAATAATAATAGAAATTACTCGCCAAGCCTTAGATAATTATAAAGATCTTTCGTAACACGATATTAAATACGATAGCGAGCTTAGCTTAATAACGTGATAATAAAGTGAAGTGATAATAATAATAAAAATAAAGTGAAGTAATGATTAGAATAATAATTAGAATACTTAATAACGTAATAATAAAGTGAAGTAATAGTTAGAATAATAATTAGAATACGTTCGTATAATTCTATATAGAGTAACTTATTCTATATATAGTATATTTCCTATATCCCTGCATATAACATAGAATATTCCTGCATATACCAGAAATTTCTTAGATTATTTCATGATATTAGCACGTCTCTCAGACCATCCCATATAAATCAAATAATATAATCTCAATATCATATCATATCATGATATGATATCGACACCCCATATCCCAGACCATTCTAGATCTTTTTAACCCGTAGTCGAGCCCTTAAAATTATAGCGTCGATACGTCGTAATCGAGCGTATATTAGTTATAAGATTATCTAGTTTCGTAAGAAATAGAATCTAATTGTAATTATTAGTAATTAAGCGATTACTATTATTACGACTCATTAACGCGATCTTTAGATCGCGAAGAAAAAACTCGAGACGATATATAAGCGCGTTAAAGAGCTTAAGAATTATAATAAGCTTCTTTAAGAGAAGATAAATAGTATAAACGCTTATAAGACGAAGTTAAGAGAAGTTATTTTTAATAAGAATAATATTAAATAAGCGAATTTCTCGAATAAGGATTTCTCTAAGAATTCTTTTCTATCGAATAAGAATCTTATTTAAGATACTCTTCTTTATCGACGTCTATCGCTACGATAGAGATTTTTTTTTTTTTATTTTAATATACGACGAGCTAAGTAAACTTAATCGCACTCTTTTATAATACGTATTAAGCGTTTCTCTTATAAATTATATTTATAATAATATACACTCTAATTTAATACGATATATTCTCGATATAATATTATTTAATTATTTAATTAAATAATAAATTTTAATTATAAATCTTTTATTTAATTAAATAATTATATTAATAAGTATAAAGAGTATATTTATAATTACTTAACACATTAAAGTAGTTATTATATTTACTTTTATTTTCGACGTCTTCGCTTATTTAGCGACGATTACTAGTCTAATTAATTAGCTTTCTTATTTAATATTTAATACTTTCGTTTATTAGTCTTCTACGTATTATAGACCTAAGTTAGCTTATTAATACGCTTAAGTTCTTCGTCTAATAGTTACTAATTATACTCTTTATCTTAATTAATTTACTTAATCTTATATTAAACGTCTTTCCGCTTCTTAATCTTATTAATAATCTTCTTTATTTCTTATATTTTATTATTATCGATAAGCTCGAAGACTTATATAAAGAATTTCGCTACTTCGTCGTAGTCGCGTATATAATATAATTTAAATAACGATATATAAAAGATGTTATAAATTTTATACGTAGAAGATAATAATAAGCGATACGCCTACGATTCTATTTTATTTATAATTCGAAAAGATCTTATATACTTATAGATTAACTTCTTATTTAAGCGCCTTTATTTTAAATTCTTAATTGCTAATATTATTAAATTATTTACTTTATAGCTCTAAGATTAATACGATTTATTATATTATTTAACTTAAGCTATAATAGCGCTACGTAATCGCTCTACTATCTTATTTCTTAGCGTCTATAATCTTTTTATCTTTTTATTTATAGCGAATATTCTCTTCTCGACGAAGTCGTTCTCGATCTCTTAGCGTACTTTAAATAATATTTATATATTAAAAAAAACGATATCGTTTCGATAAAGATATATTAATTATTTATATATATAAACTCTATTATAGATCGTAATTTAGCTTAATTAATTTATTTCTTATTAGCAAATACGCGTAAATAGTATTTTAGCGCCTAATTTTAACGCTTAATTTAATTATTAATTTAAGAATAAAAGACGATACTTAAATAACGCTTTATTTTTAAATTGTAATAAATCGCTAATTAAAATTCGCTAATAAATATCGAGTCTCTATTATTAATAATATTATTATATATTTCGTAGCTATAAATAATTTTAATATAAAATACTTTTATTAGCTTAGCGACGTCGATTTTAATTATTATCGATAAATATTTAACTATTTTTATAAATCGATTTATTATAATTAGAATAGCGTTATAAATAATATTCTTAAGCTTACTTAAAAGTAAGCTCGTAATAAAATTTATAATTTTTTTTTTTATAATTTAATAATAATAAGAAGCGAGATTAGCTTATTATAAGATCGATAACACGACGTCTTAATACGTTAATATACGTTATAAGTCTTAACGTAGTCGATAACTTTCTTAATATTCTTATTTTAATAATATTTGCGAGTAAAAAGCTTATACGTCTTTATAGCGCTAAAGTGTTTTATTAAAGAATTATTATAATACTTATTAATAAGTTCTTTTTATAAGATATTATTCTTAAAAACGTAGAGACGATTATTATTTAATAATAGTTTCTTAAAATTAAAGATTTATATTTAATTATAAATATAACGTCGCTTTGTAGATATATTCGTATTAACTTAAAAAGAGCTTACTTAATTATTATAAAATTGCAGCTCTCAAATTAGCGTTTATATTAATTTTACAAATCGTTATATATACGAGTCGGAAAGGTGTGGTATATTTGATGGTATGGGACTAGTTTTTCGAACACCATATCGAAAGATATGGGATATCCCATACTCCCATTGAGTTTTTAATAAATATATTATATAATATTTTTTAATATTCTAAAAATACGTAAAAGGCTTAAGCGAATGCTTATATAATTACAAAATTCTATAAATAGATTAAAAAGATATAATTTTTAAAAAAAAGTTGAAAAAAAGTTGAAAACGACTATGTTCAATAGATATCACACCTACGGGCCGGAAAGGTCTGGTATATTTGATGGGATATCCCATATCATATCGTATTATATTATATTATGGGAGGGTATCATGGGGGGATTATATTAGATTACTTATAAAGATATGAAATAGAAAATTACTAGTATTATGAGATAATCTGGAAAATTTCTAATATATATAGAGATATCTTATAATGTAGATTATTTCCTATATTAGATAGCGAATAAGATAAGAAATACTTCTTGCGCTGACTATTAGCATTAATGTAAATTCTCGTCTTGCGAATCTATATATATTAGATATTAGTGATGACTAGATTAATAATTAGAATTTATATATCTTAGCTAAAGTTATTAATAGATCTTTCTCTTATCTTTAGATAGCGTTCTATTTCTTTAAATTATATTAGCTTTTCTAAAAGTTCTCGTTAATTAAGTTAACGCGAATCTTATTAAGAAGCTCTTATAAGAATAATTAAATAATATACGCTATGTAGAGAATATATTTAAGATTCTTCGTATTCTACTTTTCAAGATTAAGTAAATTATTAAATCTTTATATTATTTATATAAAGCGTGTAATTTTAATAATTAAGAATATGTAATTATAAAAAACGATCGTAAATTCTTTTTATAATGCGAAGGGAGAAGAGAGGAATTTACTATCGTAGAGTAGATAGTAAATTACTATTGTAGTTAGCGTGCTAGTAATTCTTCTAATAATTAAATAAACTAAATACACTAATAATAGTAGAAATAATTTATTAAGCTCTAGATAATTGCGAAGATCTTTCGCAATACGATATTAAATGCGATAGCGAGCTTAGCTTAATAACGTGATAATAAAGTAAAGTAATAGTAATAACGATAATAAAGTAAAGTGATGGCTAGAATAATAACTAGAATACTTAATAACGTGATAATAAAGTGAAATAATAATTAGAATAATAATTAAAATACGTTCGCATAATTCTATATAGAGTAACTTATTCTATATATAGTATATTTCTTATACCCCTGCATATAATATAGAATATTTCTACATATATTAGAAATTTCTTAGATTATTTCATGATACCAATACGTCTTCTAGATTATTTCATAAAAATCAAATAATATAGTCTTAATATCATATCATATCATGGTATAATATCGACACCTCATATCCCAGACCATCCCAGATCTTTCCGACCCGTAATCACATCTTTTCGACCCGTATTTATATATAGTTTTAGATATAGTCTTAATCTTTCTTCTTGAAATAACTATTTAAATATTTACGACTTATAGCGTAGACGCTATTACTATTATTACTTCTTTATCTCTTTACGATAACTTATCGCTAATTTAAAGAATAAGTTTATTTTAAAGTATAAATAATAATTTAATATTTAATAACGATTAATCTTTATAATCTAATCGTCGCGACAATATATTTATAAAATTTAATTTTCTTATTCGATCAAAAATCTTAAAGTTATAAATAGCTAACTTTAGTACTTAACGAGTCTATTTAAAGTTAAATTTCTTTTACTTTAAAAATCTCTTAAGATTATTATAATTTATCTAGACCTTAATATAATAAATACTATCTTTTAAATAATAATATTATTACTTTATCGCTACGACGATAATAAGTAATTTTTAATTATAAGTCTTATAATTTTATTTCGCTAATATTATCTTTCTAGAAAAAAACGCGACTAATCGTTAATAATTGTTATTATTTAATTACGAAAGTATAGCTCTTATATTAAAGTTAGAGATATTAATCTCTACGCGTAATTTCTTTTAAGAATCGTAATATCGTAGAAATAACGCAGTTATGAAAGTATTACGTAGTTACTCGAAAGTTAATCTAGCGTCTTCTAGTTATTTAAACGATTTTAATTTTTTATTAATTTTATTACTTTTAAGTAAATTAATAAGAGACGCTATAATAATAAAATATTTAAAAATAAAGTATTAATAAAAATTTATAAAGCCTAAGAAAACTTATATATCTCGATAGCTTCGCGACGTTAATTAGATTTAAATCGATATCACGCGTTCTTAATTTATAACTATATTATAAATAATCACAATAAACTCTAGAAACTTAATCGATTTAGTATAAAATTAATATTTCTTTAGATTAATATATAGCTAAAATTAACGTAATCGCTTAAGCATCTACTTAATATACTTTTAATATTTCGCCAACTTAGCGCTATAGATTAGAATATTATTTAAATATATCACACACGTAATATTTATAAGACTTATAAGAGATTTATTAATATAGACTTAAAATATAGCCAATATATTTATAAGATCGAAAGATATTATTAAATATTTAAAATAATTATAGCGAGTGCGGAACGTAGTCTTTCACTTATCGCTCTTCTTAATACGAATTCTATAATAAATATTCTTAAGATTTAACTTTAAAAATATCTTAATATCGTATAAATGATTTAACGTCTTCGTAATTAGAGATAATATATATTAATTCTTTATTATTATTATATTTAAGTCTTAATGTCACGAACGAATGGACGTGTAGTGGGATTGACTGCTTCCATTGACTGAATATGCTACGAAGGCTCTGAAAACTCTTCTCCGGAGCAACATTGATCCACACCGAGCTTGGCATGCGGAGAACAGATGCCAAAACCGTGACACTTAATAATTTACGTAAAAATATAATTTATTATCTTTCTTTAAGATAAAGAGAAGAAGGACTTTAACGAAGAAAGTTAAGTAACGAAATTAACTCTTATAAAGTAATTTTTTAAGATATCGTCTTAGCTTTAATAGCTTAATTTAAGATAAATTATAAAGAGACTTATAGAATAACTCTTTATTCTCTTTTATTTTAATAGTATAATTTTTTTATTTATATATAAATAAGATCTCTATTATATTATTAAAAAAGATATTCTTAAACTTTAGTAGTTCTCTTGAGAGCTCTAAATTACTAATATTCTTCTATTCGCCTCGCGTTATCGTAGCGTATATAATTACGAATATATTTAACTCTCGCTAGATTTCTCGAGTAAATTTAATCGATTCTTTAATTTAAAGTCTCTTAATATTAATCTTAAATCGTTATTACGTCGTCGTAGAGTTAAGTAGAATCTATAATTAATATAACGCGAGTATACTTAACACGATATTAAGATCTTCTTAATCTACGACGTAGAATAATATATTATATTATCGCTCTTAATCTTAGTTATCGACTATTTAATAGTTTAGCTAATAAGTATTATAGTAATATATATCTTACTCGCTAAGCGCTTTCGTTTACAATAAGATAGTAATATATAATTAAAGATCTTATTAAATTACGAACTTTTATATAATTAAATTAATATACGCCCCATAATCGAGTAAAGTAATAAGTTATCTCTAATTACTTTATAGCTTAATTTATTTCTTCGTAATAATAGAAGTTATCTCTATTATTCGTTTTTATTACTTCGCTTTAAAGACGCTTACGAAGTCGATTCGTTTTTTATTAATATCGTCGCGATAATAATAATCAATTTATTTTTATTAAGATAATTCGATTTCAAATAATCTAATTTTTAATAATATTAGTAAATAATAGATATTTTAATATTATAATTAGCGATCTTAGTCTTGCGTTTCTTATTCTCTTTTCGAGTACGCGTAGACTTAGCATTATTTTTTAAAATCGTATTAGGCTTCGAAATTTAAGCTTTCAGGAACTTATCTTTATTAGATTTCTTAAATTACTTCGAATTAAAATTATCGTTATTAAGACGCGCGCGCTTTAAAATTATTTTCTATATAATTATTATAATAAGAATTTCTTCTCTCTACTTAAGTATATTATTAATATTAAAAATCTTATTCTTTAAATTAGATCGTAGCTTAATTAAGAAAAAGTTTATTCGATACTTCTTAATAAACGAGAATAAATAAGTTTTTAATTTTTTTAGATAAATCTTAAAAACTAAGATCTTTTAATTTTATCACTATTTTATCGCTTTTCACTTTTTATAGACGAATAAGTAATAATTTATCGAATTTATAATTAAGTCGAGTAAAAATAATTTAAAAAACTCGAAGATAATCTTATTTAATCTATAAGTCTAAAAGTATTTATATTATTACGTATTAAGATCGTCTTTTAAGAATTATATATAATAAATAATTTTAGCTTAATTAATAATAAAATACTCGAGATTTATAAGAAATCGAATTTCGACTTCGCGAAATTAGCGTAAATATTCTTTTAAGATAAAGTATTTTCGCTTTAATTAAAATATTTATTAAAGATAAAATAATAAATAAAATTATTATCGCTTCGGCGAGAATTATAGAAGAGTTCGAATTACGTAATACGTTATTACGTGCTTATAACTTTATTAACTTTTATTTTAATTTTAGATAACGATTTTTTATTTAAGCGTTCTTAAGATATCTCTTTAGAGTCGCTTAATTCTTTAAGATAAACTCTTAAAAACTAATATTAAAGTTATATCGCTTTAAGATATATTTATTTCGATTCGATGAAGAGTTCGATATCGTAGCGACAATAAATCTCTTTCTTTGAAAGATAGAGAGATTAGAACTATAAGAAATTAATTCGCTAACGCTTAATAAGCGATCTAATTAATATAAGAGACGTATAATTAATATAATAATAATTTCTTTATTAGAAGTTATAAGAGCGAAAGCACTTAGCGTAGGCTGATAGAACTCGCTTAACTCGCTTGCTAGACTATAAGCTACGTAGCAAGGGCGAATATCTAGTATACTTGGCGAAAGTCTCAAATACCCACGAATTCCCTTTTTCTTTCTTTTCTTCTTTAGTTATTAATTCACTTAATAATTCAAACGATTATTCTAGTATCTACGTTTCTCAATCTTATTAATTATTTAGCTACTACGTAGCTTTATTAAAAAAAGATCTTACTATCTTACAATTCTAATAACTTCGTTCGCATAAAGCTACTTAATTAGCTATAACAAGTAACTCGCGAGTTAATTCTATTAACTTACGAAATAGAAACGTCTTATTATTAGTTATTAGCGATATTTTTAATTAAATAAACAAAGGTAATAGCTACGAAGACGACTCTTATTAAAATACGTTTATTTCGTAATTAAGTTATTAAGATATTAATTATAGTATTAATGCGAATTTTATTAATATTATCGACGAAAATAATAATCGATAGAGTGTCGCACTTAATAACTCTATATTAATAAACGAAGATTCTTATCTTATAGATTTAATATAAATATAATATTTTCGACTCTTAAAGCTTAATATTAAGAAGTAATTAATTATCGAAAAATTTAAGTTAATCGAAATATAGAACGTATAAGAATATCGCCGCGAGTATAGCGATAATTATTATCGCGATGCGAGTCGCAAGAAGATAAGCGTTATTAAAGTACTCGATACGTAATATCTTAATAATTATAACTCGACGATTATATTTATTCGAGATTACGAGAATTATATCGCTTTGATATCTCGTATCGACTTTCAAACGAATAAAGAAAAGATTCGCTAATCTTCTACTCTCTTAATCGATGCTAAGAAGTAAATCTAAAGAAATACTCGAGATACTATTCTATATGATATCGATAAATCTAGCTAAAAGAAGTATAAGAAATAATACTTAAATTAAGTTCGTAATTTAGTTATTAAGTCTTATAATATAAGTTATTAATTAATTAAAGTAATTATAAGAGACTAATAGTCGATTATAAGCTTTAATAATTATCTTATCACGCTATAGTTATAGCGAGATCGTTATATAATTAATACGAAACGTATAAAAATTCTACGAGATAGAATAATAGAGAAAATTTCTCTGAAAGCAATAAAGAAGATAACTTAATCTATTATTTATATCGTATTATTATAGTAATATTAGAATATAGAGTAAAGACTACGAAGAATAAAAGAGCTATTTACTCTAAATAAGACTCGCTTTAATAATAAGATAAGTAATTAAAAAAGCGATAATTAATAGTATGCAAAGTCTAAGAAATAGTATATTAAGAATTAAAAAAAATTAAAAGAAGGGCTCGCCCTCTTCGGCGTCGTAAGATTTAAAATCTACGCGAATTAAATTCGAAGATAGCGACTCTAATATTAAGTATAGAAGATCTCTATCTAAGATTTAATACTTCGATTATAAGTAAATAAGATATTATAAGAATTCGTCTAAATATTTAAATTATATTATAAATAATAAAATACGTAATTAAAATTTTAATAAGAAAAAAAATAAAGTCTAATACTCGTTACTATAATATTAGATACGTTATCTATTAAGCGATAATCTCGCTCTCTATTACTAAGAGATAAAATTACTACGTTAAATAATAAGCGTAATATTATCGCTTTAATAAACATTAATAAAGAGAAAATCTTTATATAATAATTATTAAATATTCTTGTATAAGATATATAATCTAATATTTAATCTCGTAGATAGTCGAGAAAGAAAGTAAAAGTAAATCTTAAAGACGTATATCGTGAATATGCGAGAATACGATCTTATTCTTGATTTCTCTTAAATTTATAATATCGATCTTAATATTTATTAACGCGAGTAGTTCTAAACTTACCGCGACTTTTTTAAGAAGTAAGAAAATATCGTAATAATAGATATCGAATAATTTACGTTATTAATTAATATAGTAGTTACGCATAATCTAGAAGAAACGTATATCGCACTCTTATATTAGATCTTATTCGAAAGTAGTAAAAATAGCTACAATAAAGCTATATAATATGGCGTTATATAGCTAAACGATTCTAACGTGCTTAATTAGCTAAAGTACGTATTAGAAGTCTTCTTAGAAGAGCTATCTAATAGTCTTAACACGTATAATTAAATTAAATATCTTATAGATCTATTATCTAATAAGCTACTTAAGAGCGATTCGATTTATAATATATTATATAATAAGCTCGTAGCGATTAGAGATTATTTAAATAATACGCTTAAGAAGAAATAAATTCAACTCTTAAATAATTAGATTAACTCGTCGATACTATTTATTAAGAGAATAAATAACTTATTATAATTTTATATCGATTATCGAGAGCTTAACGAGATAATTATTAAGAATAATTACTCGTTATCGCTACTCTTAGAAATCTTAAAAAGATTCGTATATACGAAGCACTTTATTAAGATTAATATTCGTAATATATATTATAGAATATAAGTACGAAAGAGAGACGAGTGAAAAACTGTCTTTCGAACTCGCTATAATTAGTTTAAATATTAAATAATATCTTTTAATCTCGTAAATACTCTTATAATCTTTTAAGCTTATATAAATAAAGTACTTAGTTATATATTAATATCTTCTATATAATATATTTAAATAATATGCTAATTTATTCTAAGACTAAAGACTTATATTAAGAGTATATACGAAAAGTGCTACGTGTATTATTAAAGCATCGACTCTATGCGAAGCTATCGAAGTATACTTTTAATCGTAGCGAGATTATTTTTCTAAAATTTATAATAAATTAGCGTAATATTTAAATAAAGTTATTATATATTAAGATTATTACTAAGTAATTAGAATTAGTGTTTATTAAGAATATATTAATCTTTTTAAGATTTATAGACTTTTATTAATAATTCGTAAGAGACTTTTTATAAATAGTTACGCTCTTAATTAACTTAACTCGAGAAGCAAAGAAAAACGAGATTAGATTATCTTTCGTATTCAATAAAGAAGCACGCGAGACTTTTAAAATATTTAAGCGAATATTTACTATAGTATTTATCTTAGAATACTATAATTAAGAAGTATCGCTTATTATAAAAATCGGTATTTTTAAAATAAATATAAATAGCGTGCTTAATTAGAAGAGCAAGAACGAATAATAATATCTTATTATATTTTTTAAACTACAAGTTTAAAGAGACTAAGCCTCGCTAAAATATATATAATAAGAAGCTATATACGATTATATTAGACTTTAAGAATTAAAGATATTACTTATAAGATAGTAAGTATTCTATTCGTGTGATCTCGAATTATAATAATCTACGTTATTTCATAACGATAAAAGAGCTTAATGCGAAGTAGATTCGCTAAGCTAAGAAGTTAACTACGTTCAACTTTATAATTAAATATCGTAAGAGAAAACTTAACTCTATAAATATATTATTAAGAAGATCTAATATTATTAAATCGAATAATAGCGAGAATAATAATAATAATTTCCTCTCTATTTTACGAAATAAGCTTCGCAATTAGAAATATTAATCTAATTTATAAAAACGTAATAATGTATTTATTATAATTAAGCTTATAATATTAACGAAGTAATTAAACGATATTATCGTCGTAGATACTTAAATTATAAATTTAAATAAGAAAGTACTTAATAGATAAACACATATTCTAGATACTACGATATCGTCTTAACTTCTAATTTATTAGATTTTAAAGTTAAAGAGATTCTATTTAAAGTTATAAGAATTAATAATAATATAGTTATTTAAATTATAACGTAAGAACGCTTTCGTTACGAATAAGAAGTAACGTTAGAGATACGCTATTAAGTAGAATAAGCTTTCGAAATAGAAAGTCGATAAGAATAAATTACTATATCGTAATCTCGCAATCTATATTTTTAATAATTCTATTATAAAAAAAGAGATTCTTCGTATAAATTATAATAATCTTAGTACTAAATATTTTTCGCGTAGACGCATTAAAGAGAGTATTAAATTTAAATATTATTAATTAGATATAATAATCGAAATAGTAAATTATATTCGCACTTGCCTCGATTATTAGCGAGTGCGAGTTTATTATTATAAGCCTTATAAAGAGCTAACGTTAATCTTATCGAGCGACGTGAATTTATTTTATACTATAATAATAAACTTTATTATAGATCTATTATCTACGAGAAATTCTTACACTAATAAGACTTATAATATTATCTTAATTTTAATAAATAAACTTACGAAGTATATAATATATATAGCGATTATAAAAGATTTAAAAGTAAATAAACTTACTAATATTATATAGCTAGAGTTTATATTATTATATAATATAATATAAAATTTAATTTTAGATCGAGACTTATTATTTATAAGCAAGTTTTAAATAACGCTATATTAATACTTAAGTGCGAAGCGTAGATTTAGTACTACGTTTTATTCTTAAATAGATAATTAGATTAAGAGATAAAATTAAGTTCTCGAATATTACTTACGAATATATTATAATTATAAGTAAGATAATTAATTTGAAATATTATTAATAACTACGTTTGTATATAATAATAATATTTATATAAGTATAAATAAAATCTTGTAAGAATTATTAATAAGATATATAATAGACTTAAAAAGTACATTTAAGAATAGAATCTTAAGAGAAGAAATATTGCTTATTATAGAGCGAATAGAATAATTACGAGATATTAGAACGCATCTAAAAGAATTATAAAAGCGAGTTACGAATTAATAAGTAAAGTATTATAATAGTAATTATAAGATTATTACTTTTTAAAAGAAAGATAAAGTATTATTACGAAGCTTAAATATACGTATCTCGCGATTAAAGAAGAAACTTAATTATCAATAGCTTAAATCTTTTAAAGTATTAGAAAGAATAGATACGTAGACTTATAAGCTAGATCTCTCTACTAAATATAAAAAAATTTATTTTATATTTTATATATCGCTACTAAAGTTATAATATTCGCGAGATAATAACTTAAAGTTATAAGTAATCTTAATTAATAAAAAAGAGAAATAAGAAATTAATAAGATATTAGATAAAAGAGTTTATAAGAGCGAAATTAAGTATCTTATTAACTAAAAAGACTTCTTATCTTATAAAGCTTTATAAAAATTAATAAAATATCTTAAAAATGCTAAGAATATAATTAAGAACTTCGAATAAGTAAAAGAATTATATAAGTTAATATTTAAGATAAAGTAAAAAACGTAATCGTTATAGAGAGTTAAAAAGCGAGATAAATTACGAAAGAAAAAATAATAGTAGCAATAAAGAGCTTATAGATAATTTATTTTAACTCGTAAATTAGATATATATATGTAAGGGGTTGATTCGCTAACGCTTAGCAAGCGGCTCTAATTAATATAAGAGACGTATAGTCGGTACGATTGTGATTCCTTTATTAGGTACTAAGTTCTAGTAGAACTAATTGCTAAGAAACACGAAAACCCTAGAATATACGAAGAGGATATATAATCGCTAAGGCCCCGCCAAGGCCTTAGGTTATAAACCTCGTTATAATCTCGCAATAAACTCTAAATTCATAAGTAATCGACGCTAATGCGCATATAGCGCTAGGCCTAACAATTGCCTCCCTTCTTAGACTCTAATTTCCAGATACTATTTAATATAATATTCTTATTACGTAATATAAAAAACCTTCAAATCTCGTGAAAAATAAGGAAAAGTACTCGTAAATAACGTCGCTCTTATAGTACTAACTTTTATTGCCAGTAGCAAAAGATACGCGCTATAGGCGCGCGTTAATACTATTACACGTTTACTAATTATAATTAACTCGATTCTATTATATTAATCTTAACACGTAGTATAAATCTCTTTATAATACGATAATTTTAATAATACTCTTCGAGCATTAATACTTAATTCGATATATTACGATTAATTCTACTATTTATAAACTAGTAGTAACGTAGTCGCTAAACATGCGTAGAAGACTTATTAAAAAACCTTAATCTCTTTAAATAATAAGAAAAAAGAGTTCTTTTAATACGTTATCGTCCCTATAGTATAAGGTTAATATATCTGTAGCAAATAATGTATATTATTAGTAGTTTATTAAAGAATTTCCTTAGCCCTTTTCGTAGACGCGTAGAAGAAGTTCTTCTATACGCGATGTCGTTTCTATAGCGTATACTACTATTACTCTAAAATATATATATTATGCGTTATTCACTCTAACTCTTAGCGGGCTATTATTGAATAACTAATAGTTACGCTTCTACGTCTCTCTATAAGACTATTTTAACTTTTATAATAGAAGGGCGTAGAGCTAATTTATTATTTTATTAATAGCGATATTAATAATACGGCGATTCGACTAATTAGAATTACTAGAAAAACTTTATCGACGATATATCGATAATAATATCGTGAATAATAATTATTAGCGTCTTTTAATGTTAATAAATTTATCTTCGCTTCTTTAAAACTTTTCTCTTCTTTATAATATCTAATATACTCTTTATAAATTCTTACTTTAACGCTATAATATCGCTCTTAAATATATTAATACTAACGTATTACTAATTAACTCTTATTATTACGACTTCTTCTATCTCTCTTTATTATAAATATTATTAAGTTTCTTATTATTACGCTAATATTAATATATACTAACACTTAAGATAGCTTATATAACAATAATAATAACAAAAGTAAGTTTTTTAACGCTTTGTTATCGTATACTAATATAAGATAGTGTCTACTCTTTCTTATCGTCGATACTTTATCGATTTCTATAATAATTATATTAGAGATAAATTCTCGTTCTACTCTTATTGCAAGAGCGCTAAGAAAAAAATTCGAGATTACGTAAAGATTTCGTCTTTTCTTCATAAAAAAGTTAAGAAAGCTCTTCGTTAAGTTCGTCGAGCCCTTAAAATTATAGCATCAATACGTTATAATCGAGCGTATATTAATCGTAAGATTATCTAATTCCGTAAGAATTAGAGTTTAATTATAATTATTAATAACTAAGCGATTACTATTATTACGAATTTTTAACGCGATCTTTAAATTATAAAGAAGAAATTCAAGATAACGTACGAGCGCGTTAAGAAACTTAAGAATTATAATAAGCTTTTTTAAGAGAAAATAGATAATATAAATATCTATAAGACGAAGTTAGAAGAAATCGCTTCTAATAAGAGTAATATCGAATAAATAAGCTTCTCGAATAAGAATTCCCCTAGAAATTCTTTTCTATCGAATAAGAATCTTACTTAAGATTCTCTTCTTTATCGACCTCTATCGCTACAATAAAGACTATTTATTTCTTTTTAATTTAACGTATAGCGAGCTAAGTAAACTTAATCGCACTCTTTTATAATACGTATTAAGCGTTTCTCTAATAAACTATATCTATAGCAATATACACTCTAATTTAATGTAATATATTTTTAATATAACATTACTTAGATAGATAGCTAGATAATAAATTTTAATTATAAATCTTATCTTTAATTAAATAACTATATTAATAAGCATAAAGAGTGCGCCTATAATTACTCAACACACTAAAATAGTTATTATATTTACTTTCGTTTTCGGCGTCTTCGCTTGCTTAGCGACGATTACTAATCTAATTAAATAGCTTTCTCACCTAATACTTAATGCTTTCGCTTACTAATCTCTCGCGTATTATAGATCTAAATTAGCTTATTAACACGCTTAAGTTCTTTGTCTAATAGTTACTAATTATACTCTTTGTCTTAATTAATTTACTTAATCTTATATTAGACGTTTTCCCACTTCTTAATCTTATTAATAATCTCTTCTATCTCTTATATCTTATTATTATTAATAAGCTCAAGAACTTACATAAAGAATTTCGCTACTTCGTCGTAATCGCGTATATGATATAATTTAAGTAACGATATATAAAAGATATTATAAATTCTATACGTAGAAGATAATAATAAGCGATACGCTTACGATTCTATTTTGTTTATAATTCGAAAAGATCTTATATATTTATAGGTCAACTTCTTACTTAGACATCTTTATTTTAAATTCTTAATTACTAATATTATTAAATCACTTACTTTATAACTCTAAAATTAATACGATTTATTATACTACTTAACTTAAGCCGTAATAGCGCTACGTAATCGCTCTACTATCTTATCTCTTAGCATCTACAATCTTTTTACCTTTTTATTTATAGCGAATATTCTCTCCTCGACGAAGTCGTTCTTAATCTTCTAGCGTACTTTCAAATAATATCTATACATTATAAAGAACGATATTATTTCGATAAAGATATATTAATTATTTATATATATAAACTCTATTATAGATAGCAATTTAGTCTAATTAATTTACTTCTTATTAGTAAACACGCGTAAATAGTATTTTAGCACCTAATTTTAACGCTCGATTTAATTATTAATTTAAGAATAAAAGACGATACTTAGATAACGCTTTATATTCGAATAATAATAGATTGCTAATTAACTATCGCTAATAATATTATTAGATATTTCGTAGTGATAAATAATTTTAGTATAAAATACTTTCGCTAGCTCAGCGACGTCGATTTTAATAATTATCGATAAATATTTAATTATTTTCGTAAATCAATTTACTATAATTACAATAGCGTTATAGATAACGCTGTTAAGATTACTTAAAGATAAGCTTATAATAAAATTTAAAAAAAACTTCTTTTATAATTTATTAATAATAAAAAGCGAGATTAATTTATTATAAGGCCGATAGCGCGACGCCTTAATACGTTAACATATATTGTAAGTTTTAATATAATCGATAATATTCTTAAGACTTCTATTTCAATAATATTTACGAGTAAAAAGCTTATATAACTTCGTAGCGCTAAAGTATCTTACTAAAGAATTATTATAACACTTACTAATAAATTCTTTTTATAAGATATTATTCTTAGATACGTAGAGGCGATTATTATTTAGTAATAGTTCTTCGAAGTACGGGCCGGAAAGATCTAGTATATTTAATAAGATATTTCATATTATACTATATCATATTATATTATGAGAGGGTATCATAAAGAGGTTATATTAGATCACTTATAAAGATATAAGATAAGAAATTACTAATAATATAAAATAATCTAAGAAATTTCTAATATATATAGAGATATTTTATAATATAGATTATTTCTTATATTATGTTGCGGATAAGATGAAAAAATTCTAGATTAATATATAAGTTAGAGCGAAATTAACTTAAGTAATTATTAAACTCCGACACTTAATAAGTGATATTAAGATAAACTTTCTTCTAATTTAATCTCGCTAAGTAAATATAACTATTCTAATAAATAATAATTAGAATAATAACTATAATATATTAT